>JABWTJ010001249.1:0-22500 GCA_016801875.1 Solanum sitiens
CGATGATGGCATGCCACGCCAGACGTCGTCCAATCGTGCATGCTTTCCAAGGGCGATGATGGCTGTAATATTTTGAAATATCGAGGTCATGTGATAAGACTTAAATGAACTCCTTAGGATCTAAACCAGTGTTCCTAGCCAATTAGGCATATTTAGAGTCTTTGAAGTGTTGTTGGAACCGAAACTCTTAAACATCCGGCAAATTGGTTCATAAGAGGGCTAGAGTGTCCTTTTGATTTAACCTAGTTAAAGAGTCGGAATTTGGTAAACGGTTGTAACTATAGGTGTAAAATATTGTGTGGGATGGTATCATGTTGGAAAAGTCAGGGGACGACTCCCCAAGGACCAAACAAGGACCCTCGAGGAAGACCCTTGAAGCAGCAGGGCATGACGGACCCCATGACGGGGCATCACAGGAGCGACGGGGCGTCGAGGCCTCCGTCGTGCCAGCCTTAGCGCTTGGACTTTTCCTCCGCCTCTACAAGTCTCTGACCAGCGTGACGGATGTGCAGGACGGAGGGAAGCCAGTCCGTCACGGCCACGACGGTCTGTCGTCGTGGAACCGTCGTGCGCTTGGGGAGAAAGCCTACGCCTGCACAGGTCTCTGACCAACGTGACGGATGTGCAGGACGGAGGGATGTCAGTCCGTCACGCCCACGACGGACCGTCGTCGGGGATCCGTCGTGGAAGGTCTGTGGCAGTTTTGGAAAAGTTACTTTTTTAGTTAGTTAATTAATTAAGTGTCTTAGGAGTAATTAGGGGTTTAAGAGAGACTAATTAAGTGACTTAAGACCCCACTATAAATACCCAACCCTCATTAGCCTAATCATTTTCTCAAAAAACAAAACTCTCTTCCTTCTCTCTACTTTCTTTCTCTATTGGAAGACTCCATTGGAGATCAACTTGGGGAGATCATTGGGGGCTGGATTAGCACGAAATTCACCATCAAAACATCATCAAACCTTAAGGTATGGGATCTAATTCACCTTTGAGATTCTTTCCTCAAAGGGTTCCTTCAAAGCTTTTTCCAAAAAGTTGAGTTTCTTATGGGTTTCATCCAAATCCGAATTTGATCATGTGAATTGAGTTAATTATGTATTCTTTGGGTTAGAATGAATAGATTATCATGAATTGTAACTTGACTAGGGAGAATTGATGTAGTTTGATCTAGATTGTGGGTGATGACCCCTAACCCTTAACCCTAAATGTTGAATTGATATGTATTAGGTTGAGTTTGATAGAATTGATCTAATAATTAGTTAAATGGTCTTTAATGATTGTCATTGCATTGATTATGGGTCTATTATGATGAATTGAAGTTCTTCACACCTATGTTCTTGAATATTGAATCTAAGTTAAGAAGATACACTTGAGATCATGTTACTAAGCTTTGATGTAGTATTGCTTCATAGTATAGTGCTTCTCCTTGATTAGTTCTTGTGATTTATTATTGAATTACATTGACGTGATGATATAAGATTGGTTGATCTATGGGTTAATGGTATGGTCCTTTATTGATGGACTAGGGAGGAGTATTGGTAAGTCTTGATGATCCTAGCCTTTACTTCAAATTATGGTTAATTGTCATCAAGTGATAATGTTATGTTGAAGTATGCTTTGATTGATGTGATAAGTTGATATGATACATGGATTGATATGCTTAGGTTGGTTGTGAGGTTGCGGTGTAATGTAATATAGGGAAGTTGTACGATGTGCCCTATTATGATGAGATGTAAGAGGGTTGACTTCACCTATATGGATTGTTAATGAAAGGACTAATTCTCATACAATTCTTATTTGAGCTATAATGATGATATACAAGGGATTGACCCTTCTATCTAATTAAATTGAGAAGATTAATAAAGATTAAAGGCTTCTCTAAAAATGGGGACTTAGCTTAGCACCGAGCGAACTTGACATTGAGAGGTGTTGACTTCCCTTAGAGGAATATTCACCATTTGTTCTTTATAGAGTGTTGACTTCCCTTAGAGGAATACTCACCTATGGATCTACATGAAGTGTTGACTTCCCTTAGAGGAATACTCACCTATAGATCTACATGAAGTGTTGACTTTCCTTGAGAAATATTCACTCATGAATTCTCATGAGGTGAGGCCCCATTACCGAATGGTATATAGAGGGAATACCTATCTCTTAGTTCTTGAACTATGTTGCCACCATAGGATACTAGCTAGTGGATCCACCTAGATAGCTATGTTCACGTTAGGTTCTACCTTGGCCGGTAGACCACCTTCCATCGATGTAAGGTTTCATGACACCGGATTCCACATTCGATTATGTGGTCTATGTCGGTTAAGGCAAATGTTCCCTAAACTAAATGAATGAATAAGGTATAGGCTAATCAAAGTAACTTGAGAGGTTGGCTATAGCTTAGGTAGGGGTATGGGACTCTACCTACGCCTTGCACTAGTTTGCCTTGATAGGAACTTTGAGAGGTCAATATTATACATGTAAAGCGATGGTATGATGTAAATGGTTTGTATGTTGAGTAACATGCTTATGAATATAATGTTGTTGTCCTTGCTTGAAGAAGGATGTATCATGACATGAAGAGTATGTTGGTAAGTAAATTGCTAATTGTAGTCTTGGTAGGTTACTTGATTGAGTAGGAGATATGGTAATTTTACTTGATCATTGCACTTGTGACTTATTGAAGGTTATCATTAGTATGCTTTGCTTTGCTATGGTTTACTTGCATATGTAGTCTATTATGTTTTCATAAATGTCCCTTTTTGAAATATATTGGATTGGTAATTGTATATGAGATTCCATACTTAGTACATGTGGAGTACTAATCCCTTTTCTTTCCCTTTTCCCAAACATTTTAGGTTCGAGTCGTTGAGCTTGATCCAAATTGCTAAGAAGGAAGACTTGGGTATTTTGCCATCCAAGTGGTAGGTCCTCACTCTCTCGAGGATGTGGCCGACATCTCTCTTTTATGATGTGTAGTTACTATGATTCTATGTTGACTCTGTTATTCTCTTGAGACGATGTAGTAGACAACCTATATGCGGCTTCTTTCATTTGATGTAGGGCTATGCCCAAGACTTATTGTAATCGATAGATGGTTTATGAGATGAGACGGTTTTATGACTATTATTTTCTAAATATATAAGTGTATGAAATAAAAGTAGAAGACTAAGTAATCTTCGTATATGAACAAGTCTATGTATACTTGATATATATAATTATGTGTATGTAGAGGTCTATGTAAACCTCCGAGTAGTTTTAGATAAAAAGTTTTAAATTCTTTCTGATTTATAGTCGATGAATGCTATGACGAAGCTAAGAGGCTTGTCTTAGTCCTCCGAGAGGACGACGACGCCGGTTACGTCTGGGGGGTAAACCCGGATGTGACAATGGCATGCCACACCCAACGTCGTATGACCGTGTGTGCTGCCCAAAGGCGATGATAGCATGCCACACCCGACGTTGTCTGCCCGTGTGTGCTGCCCAAGGGCGATGATGGCATGCCACGCCCGACATCGTTCGACCGTGTCAACTAGTCCAAAGGCGATGATCGCATGCATCGCCCGACGTCGTTCGACCATGTCAAGTAGTCCAAAGGCATTGATGGCATGCCACGCCCGACGTCGTTCGACCGTGCGTGCAATCCAAGGGCGATGATGGCATGCCACGCCCGATGTCGTCCGATCGTGCGTGCAGTCCAAAGGCGATGATGGCATGCCACGCCCAACGTCGTCCGACCGTACGTGCTGTCAAAGGGCCATGATGACATGCCACGCCCGACGTCGTCCAACCGTGCGTGCTGTCCAAGAGCGATGATGGCATGCCACGTCCGATGTCATCCGACCGTATGTACTGCCTAAGGGCAATAATGGCATACCACGCCCGACGTCGTCCGACCCTGTGTGCTGCCCAATGGCCATGATGGCATGCCATGCCCGACGTCGTCCGATCGTGAGTGTGGTCCAAGGGCGATGCTGGCATACAACACCCGACGTAGTTCGACCGTGTGCTGTCAAAGGGCCATGATGGTATGCCACTCCTGATGTCGTTCGACTGTGTGGTGTCCAAGAGCGATGATGGCATGCCACGCCAGACGCCGTCCGATCGTGCGTGCAGACCAAGGGCGATGATGGCATGCAACGCCCGACGTCGTCCTACTGTGTGTGCTGTCAAAGGGCCATGATTGCATGCGACGTCCGACATCGTCCGACCGTGTGTGCTGCCCTATGGCGATGATGGCATGCCACGCCTGACGTCGTCCGACCGTGCGGGCAGTCCCAGGGCGATGATGGCATGCCACGCCAGACGTCGTCCAATCGTGCATGCTTTCCAAGGGCGATGATGGCTGTAATATTTTGAAATATCGAGGTCATGTGATAAGACTTAAATGAACTCCTTAGGATCTAAACCAGTGTTCCTACTCAATTAGGCATATTTAGAGTCTTTGAAGTGTTGTTGGAACCGAAACTCTTAAACGTCCGGCAAATTGGTTCATAAGAGGGCTAGAGTGTCCTTTTGATTTAACCTAGTTAAAGAGTCGGAATTTGGTAAACGGTTGTAACTATAGGTGTAAAATATTGTGTGGGATGGTATCATGTTGGAAAAGTCAGGGGACGACTCCCCAAGGACCAAACAAGGACCCTCGAGGAAGACCCTTGAAGCAGCAGGGCATGACGGACCCCATGACGGGGCATCACAGGAGCGACGGGGCGTCGAGGCCTCCGTCGTGCCAGCCTTAGCGCTTGGACTTTTCCTCCGCCTCTACAAGTCTCTGACCAGCGTGACGGATGTGCAGGACGGAGGGAAGCCAGTCCGTCACGGCCACGACGGTCTGTCGTCGTGGAACCGTCGTGCGCTTGGGGAGAAAGCCTACGCCTGCACAGGTCTCTGACCAACGTGACGGATGTGCAGGACGGAGGGATGTCAGTCCGTCACGCCCACGACGGACCGTCGTCGGGGATCCGTCGTGGAAGGTCTGTGGCAGTTTTGGAAAAGTTACTTTTTTAGTTAGTTAATTAATTAAGTGTCTTAGGAGTAATTAGGGGTTTAAGAGAGACTAATTAAGTGACTTAAGACCCCACTATAAATACCCAACCCTCATTAGCCTAATCATTTTCTCAAAAAACAAAACTCTCTTCCTTCTCTCTACTTTCTTTCTCTATTGGAAGACTCCATTGGAGATCAACTTGGGGAGATCATTGGGGGCTGGATTAGCACGAAATTCACCATCAAAACATCATCAAACCTTAAGGTATGGGATCTAATTCACCTTTGAGATTCTTTCCTCAAAGGGTTCCTTCAAAGCTTTTTCCAAAAAGTTGAGTTTCTTATGGGTTTCATCCAAATCCGAATTTGATCATGTGAATTGAGTTAATTATGTATTCTTTAGGTTAGAATGAATAGATTATCATGAATTGTAACTTGATTATGGTGAATTGAACTAGTTTGATCTAGATTGTGTCTGATGACCCCTAACCCTTAACCCTAAATGTAGAATTGATATGGATTAGGTTGAGTTTGATAGAATTGATCTCCTAATTAGTTAAAAGGTCTTTAATGATTGTCATTGCATTGATTATGGGTCTATTATGATGAATTGAAGTTCTTCACACCTATGTTCTTGAATATTGAATCTAAGTTAAGAAGATACACTTGAGATCATGTTACTAAGCTTTGATGTAGTATTGCTTCATAGTATAGTGCTTCTCTTTGATTAGTTCTTGTGATTTATTATTGAATTACATCGATGTGATGATCTAAGATTGGTTGATCTATGGGTTGATGGTAAGGCCCTTTATTGATGGACTTAGGGAGGAGTATTGGTAAGTCTTGATGATCCTAGCCTTTACTTCAAATTATGGTTAATTGTCATCAAGTGATAATGTTATGTTGAAGTATGCTTTGATTGATGTGATAAGTTAATATGATACATGAATTGATATGCTTAGGTTGGTTGTGAGGTTGCGGTGTAATGTAATATAGGGAAGTTGTACGATGTGCCCTATTATGATGAGATGTACGAGGGTTGACTTCACCTATATGGATTGTTAATGAAAGGACTAATTCTCATACAATTCTTATTTGAGCTATAATGATTATATACAAGGGATTGACCCTTCTATCTAATTAAATTGAGAAGATTAATAAAGATTAAAGGCTTCTCTACAAATGGGGACTTAGTTTAGCACCGAGCGAACTTGACATTGAGAGGTGTTGACTTCCCTTAGAGGAATATTCACCATTTGTTCTTTATAGAGTGTTGACTTCCCCTAGAGGAATACTCACCTATGGATCTACATGAAGTGTTGACTTTCCTTGAGAAATATTCACTCATGAATTCTCATGAGGTGAGGCCCATTACCGAATGGTATATAGAGGGAATACCTATCTCTTAGTTCTTGAACTATGTTGCCACCATAGGATACTAGCTAGTGGATCCACCTAGATAGCTATGTTCACGTTAGGTTCTACCTTGGCCGGTAGACCACCTTCCATCGATGTAAGGTTTCATGACACCGGATTCCACATTCGATTATGTGGTCTATGTCGGTTAAGGCAAATGTTCCCTAAACTAAAAATGAATGAATGAATAAGGTATAGGCTAATCAAAGTAACTTGAGAGGTTGGCTATAGCTTAGGTAGGGGTATGGGACTCTACCTAAGCCTTGCACTAGTTTGCCTTGATAGGAACTTTGAGAGGTCAATATTATACATGTAAAGCGATGGTATGATGTAAATGGTTTGTATGTTGAGTAATATGCTTATGGATATAATGTTGTTGTCCTTGCTTGAAGAAGGATGTATCATGACATGAAGAGTATGTTGGTAAGTAAATTGCTAATTGTAGTCTTGGTAGGTTACTTGATTGAGTAGGAGATATGGTAATTTTACTTGATCAGTGCACTTGTGACTTATTGAAGGTTATCATTAGTATGCTTTGCTTTGCTATGGTTTAATTGCATATGTAGTCTATTATGTTTTCATAAATGTCCCTTTTTTAATATATTTGATTGGTAATTGTATATGAGATTCCATACTTAGTACATGTGGAGTACTAATCCCTTTTCTTTCCCTTTTCCCAAACATTTTAGGTTCGGGTCGTTGAGCTTGATCCAAATTGCTAAGAAGGAAGACTTGGGTATTTTGCCATCCAAGTGGTAGGTCCTCACTCTCTCGAGGACGTGGCCGACATCTCTCTTTTATGATGTGTAGTTACTATGATTCTATGTTGACTCTGTTATTCTCTTGAGACGATGTAGTAGACAACCTATATGCGGCTTCTTTCATTTGATGTAGGGCTATGCCCAAGACTTATTGTAATCGATAGATGGTTTATGAGATGATACGGTTTTATGACTATTATTTTCTAAATATATAAGTGTATGAAATAAAAGTAGAAGACTAAGTAATCTTCGTATATGAACAAGTCTATGTATACTTGATATATATAATTATGTGTATGTAGAGGTCTATGTAAACCTCCGAGTAGTTTTAGATAAAAAGTTTTAAATTCTTTCTGATTTATAGTCGATGAATGCTATGACGAAGCTAAGAGGCTTGTCTTAGTCCTCCGAGAGGACGACGACGCCGGTTACGTCTGGGGGGTAAACCCGGATGTGACAATGGCATGCCACACCCAACGTCGTATGACCGTGTGTGCTGCCCAAAGGCGATGATAGCATGCCACACCCGACGTTGTCTGCCCGTGTGTGCTGCCCAAGGGCGATGATGGCATGCCACGCCCGACATCGTTCGACCGTGTCAACTAGTCCAAAGGCGATGATCGCATGCATCGCCCGACGTCGTTCGACCATGTCAAGTAGTCCAAAGGCATTGATGGCATGCCACGCCCGACGTCGTTCGACCGTGCGTGCAATCCAAGGGCGATGATGGCATGCCACGCCCGATGTCGTCCGATCGTGCGTGCAGTCCAAAGGCGATGATGGCATGCCACGCCCAACGTCGTCCGACCGTACGTGCTGTCAAAGGGCCATGATGACATGCCACGCCCGACGTCGTCCAACCGTGCGTGCTGTCCAAGAGCGATGATGGCATGCCACGTCCGATGTCATCCGACCGTATGTACTGCCTAAGGGCAATAATGGCATACCACGCCCGACGTCGTCCGACCCTGTGTGCTGCCCAATGGCCATGATGGCATGCCATGCCCGACGTCGTCCGATCGTGAGTGTGGTCCAAGGGCGATGCTGGCATACAACACCCGACGTAGTTCGACCGTGTGCTGTCAAAGGGCCATGATGGTATGCCACTCCTGATGTCGTTCGACTGTGTGGTGTCCAAGAGCGATGATGGCATGCCACGCCAGACGCCGTCCGATCGTGCGTGCAGACCAAGGGCGATGATGGCATGCAACGCCCGACGTCGTCCTACTGTGTGTGCTGTCAAAGGGCCATGATTGCATGCGACGTCCGACATCGTCCGACCGTGTGTGCTGCCCTATGGCGATGATGGCATGCCACGCCTGACGTCGTCCGACCGTGCGGGCAGTCCCAGGGCGATGATGGCATGCCACGCCAGACGTCGTCCAATCGTGCATGCTTTCCAAGGGCGATGATGGCTGTAATATTTTGAAATATCGAGGTCATGTGATAAGACTTAAATGAACTCCTTAGGATCTAAACCAGTGTTCCTAGCCAATTAGGCATATTTAGAGTCTTTGAAGTGTTGTTGGAACCGAAACTCTTAAACGTCCGGCAAATTGGTTCATAAGAGGGCTAGAGTGTCCTTTTGATTTAACCTAGTTAAAGAGTCGGAATTTGGTAAACGGTTGTAACTATAGGTGTAAAATATTGTGTGGGATGGTATCATGTTGGAAAAGTCAGGGGACGACTCCCCAAGGACCAAACAAGGACCCTCGAGGAAGACCCTTGAAGCAGCAGGGCATGACGGACCCCATGACGGGGCATCACAGGAGCGACGGGGCGTCGAGGCCTCCGTCGTGCCAGCCTTAGCGCTTGGACTTTTCCTCCGCCTGCACAAGTCTCTGACCAGCGTGACGGATGTGCAGGACGGAGGGAAGCCAGTCCGTCACGGCCACGACGGTCTGTCGTCGTGGAACCGTCGTGCGCTTGGGGAGAAAGCCTACGCCTGCACAGGTCTCTGACCAACGTGACGGATGTGCAGGACGGAGGGATGTCAGTCCGTCACGCCCACGACGGACCGTCGTCGGGGATCCGTCGTGGAAGGTCTGTGGCAGTTTTGGAAAAGTTACTTTTTTAGTTAGTTAATTAATTAAGTGTCTTAGGAGTAATTAGGGGTTTAAGAGAGACTAATTAAGTGACTTAAGACCCCACTATAAATACCCAACCCTCATTAGCCTAATCATTTTCTCAAAAAACAAAACTCTCTTCCTTCTCTCTACTTTCTTTCTCTATTGGAAGACTCCATTGGAGATCAACTTGGGGAGATCATTGGGGGCTGGATTAGCACGAAATTCACCATCAAAACATCATCAAACCTTAAGGTATGGGATCTAATTCACCTTTGAGATTCTTTCCTCAAAGGGTTCCTTCAAAGCTTTTTCCAAAAAGTTGAGTTTCTTATGGGTTTCATCCAAATCCGAATTTGATCATGTGAATTGAGTTAATTATGTATTCTTTAGGTTAGAATGAATAGATTATCATGAATTGTAACTTGATTATGGTGAATTGAACTAGTTTGATCTAGATTGTGTCTGATGACCCCTAACCCTTAACCCTAAATGTAGAATTGATATGGATTAGGTTGAGTTTGATAGAATTGATCTCCTAATTAGTTAAAAGGTCTTTAATGATTGTCATTGCATTGATTATGGGTCTATTATGATGAATTGAAGTTCTTCACACCTATGTTCTTGAATATTGAATCTAAGTTAAGAAGATACACTTGAGATCATGTTACTAAGCTTTGATGTAGTATTGCTTCATAGTATAGTGCTTCTCCTTGATTAGTTCTTGTGATTTATTATTGAATTACATTGACGTGATGATCTAAGATTGGTTGATCTATGGGTTAATGGTATGGTCCTTTATTGATGGACTAGGGAGGAGTATTGGTAAGACTTGATGATCCTAGCCTTTACTTCAAATTATGGTTAATTGTCATCAAGTGATAATGTTATGTTGAAGTATGCTTTGATTGATGTGATAAGTTAATATGATACATGAATTGATATGCTTAGGTTGGTTGTGAGGTTGCGGGGTAATGTAATATAGGGAAGTTGTACGATGTGCCCTATTATGATGAGATGTACGAGGGTTGACTTCACCTATATGGATTGTTAATGAAAGGACTAATTCTCATACAATTCTTATTTGAGCTATAATGATGATATACAAGGGATTGACCCTTCTATCTAATTAAATTGAGAAGATTAATAAAGATTAAAGGCTTCTCTACAAATGGGGACTTAGTTTAGCACCGAGCGAACTTGACATTGAGAGGTGTTGACTTCCCTTAGAGGAATATTCACCATTTGTTCTTTATAGAGTGTTGACTTCCCCTAGAGGAATACTCACCTATGGATCTACATGAAGTGTTGACTTTCCTTGAGAAATATTCACTCATGAATTCTCATGAGGTGAGGCCCCATTACCGAATGGTATATAGAGGGAATACCTATCTCTTAGTTCTTGAACTATGTTGCCACCATAGGATACTAGCTAGTGGATCCACCTAGATAGCTATGTTCACGTTAGGTTCTACCTTGGCCGGTAGACCACCTTCCATCGGTGTAAGGTTTCATGACACCGGATTCCACATTCGATTATGTGGTCTATGTCGGTTAAGGAAAATGTTCCCTAAACTAAAATGAATGAATGAATAAGGTATAGGCTAATCAAAGTAACTTGAGAGGTTTGCTATAGCTTAGGTATGGGTATGGGACTCTACCTACGCCTTGCACTAGTTTGCCTTGATAGGAACTTTGAGAGGTCAATATTATACATGTAAAGCGATGGTATGATGTAAATGGTTTGTATGTTGAGTAACATGCTTATGGATATAATGTTGTTATCCTTGCTTGAAGAAGGATGTATCATGACATGAAGAGTATGTTGGTAAGTAAATTGCTAATTGTAGTCTTGGTAGGTTACTTGATTGAGTAGGAGATATGGTAATTTTACTTGATCATTGCACTTGTGACTTATTGAAGGTTATCATTAGTATGCTTTGCTTTGCTATGATTTACTTGCATATGTAGTCTATTATGTTTTCATAAATGTCCCTTTTTAATTATATTTGATTGGTAATTGTATATGAGATTCCATACTTAGTACATGTGGAGTACTAATCCCTTTTCTTTCCCTTTTCCCAAACATTTTAGGTTCGAGTCGTTGAGCTTGATCCAAATTGCTAAGAAGGAAGACTTGGGTATTTTGCCATCCAAGTGGTAGGTCCTCACTCTCTCGAGGACGTGGCCGACATCTCTCTTTTATGATGTGTAGTTACTATGATTCTATGTTGACTCTGTTATTCTCTTGAGGACGATTTTTTGTAGTAGAACAACCTATAGCGGCTTCTTTCATTTTGATGTAGGGCTATGCCCAAGACTTATGTAATCGATAGCTGGTTTATGAGATGAGACGGTTTATGACTATTATTTTCTAAATTATTAAGTGTATGAAATAAAAGTAGAAGACTAAGTCATCTTCGTATATGAAACAAGCTATGTATCTGATATTATATATTATGTGTATGTAGAGGTCTATGTAAACCTCCGAGTAGTTTTCTAGATAAAAAGTTTTAAATTCTTTCTGCTTTATAGTCGATGGAATGTTCTGACGAAGATAAGAGCTTGTCTTAGTCCTCAGAGAGGACGACGACGCCGGTTAGTCTGGGGGGGTAAACCCGGCGGATTGTGACAATGGCATGCAACACCCACGTCGTTATGACCGTGTGTGCTGCCCAAAGCGATGATTAGCCTGGCACACCGACGTTGGCTGCCGTGTGTGCTGCCCAAGGGCGATGATGGCTGTACCACGCCCGACATCGTTCGACCGTGTCAACTAGTCCAAAGGCGATGATCGCATGCATCGCCCGACGTCGTTCGACCATGTCAAGTAGTCCAAAGGCATTGATGGCATGCCACGCCCGACGTCGTTCGACCGTGCGTGCAATCCAAGGGCGATGATGGCATGCCACGCCCGATGTCGTCCGATCGTGCGTGCAGTCCAAAGGCGATGATGGCATGCCACGCCCAACGTCGTCCGACCGTACGTGCTGTCAAAGGGCCATGATGACATGCCACGCCCGACGTCGTCCAACCGTGCGTGCTGTCCAAGAGCGATGATGGCATGCCACGTCCGATGTCATCCCACCGTATGTACTGCCTAAGGGCAATAATGGCATACCACGCCCGACGTCGTCCGACCCTGTGTGCTGCCCAATGGCCATGATGGCATGCCACGCCCGACGTCGTCCGATCGTGAGTGTGGTCCAAGGGCGATGCTGGCATACAACACCCGACGTAGTTCGACCGTGTGCTGTCAAAGGGCCATGATGGTATGCCACGCCTGATGTCGTTCGACTGTGTGGTGTCCAAGAGCGATGATGGCATGCCACGCCAGACGCCGTCCGATCGTGCATGCAGACCAAGGGCGATGATGGCATGCAACGCCCGACGTCGTCCTACTGTGTGTGCTGTCAAAGGGCCATGATTGCATGCGACGTCCGACATCGTCCGACCGTGTGTGCTGCCCTATGGCGATGATGGCATGCCACGCCTGATGTCGTCCGACCGTGCGGGCAGTCCCAGGGCGATGATGGCATGCCACGCCAGACGTCGTCCAATCGTGCATGCTTTCCAAGGGCGATGATGGCTGTAATATTTTGAAATATCGAGGTCATGTGATAAGACTTAAATGAACTCCTTAGGATCTAAACCAGTGTTCCTACTCAATTAGGCATATTTAGAGTCTTTGAAGTGTTGTTGGAACCGAAACTCTTAAACGTCCGGCAAATTGGTTCATAAGAGGGCTAGAGTGTCCTTTTGATTTAACCTAGTTAAAGAGTCGGAATTTGGTAAACGGTTGTAACTATAGGTGTAAAATATTGTGTGGGATGGTATCATGTTGGAAAAGTCAGGGGACGACTCCCCAAGGACCAAACAAGGACCCTCGAGGAAGACCCTTGAAGCAGCAGGGCATGACGGACCCCATGACGGGGCATCACAGGAGCGACGGGGCGTCGAGGCCTCCGTCGTGCCAGCCTTAGCGCTTGGACTTTTCCTCCGCCTGCACAAGTCTCTGACCAGCGTGACGGATGTGCAGGACGGAGGGAAGCCAGTCCATCACGGCCACGACGGTCTGTCGTCGTGGAACCGTCGTGCGCTTGGGGAGAAAGCCTACGCCTGCACAGGTCTCTGACCAACGTGACGGATGTGCAGGACGGAGGGATGTCAGTCCGTCACGCCCACGACGGACCGTCGTCGGGGATCCGTCGTGGAAGGTCTGTGGCAGTTTTGGAAAAGTTACTTTTTAGTTAGTTAATTAATTAAGTGTCTTAGGGGTAATTAGGGGTTTAAGAGAGACTAATTAAGTGACTTAAGACCCCACTATAAATACCCAACCCTCATTAGCCTAATCATTCTCTCAAAAACAAAACTCTCTTCCTTCTCTCTACTTTCTCTCTCTATTGGAAGACTCCATTGGAGATCAACTTGGGGAGATCATTGGGGGCTGGATTAGCACGAAATTCACCATCAAAACGTCATCAAACCTTAAGGTATGGGATCTAATTCACCTTTGAGATTCTTTCCTCAAAGGGTTCCTTCAAAGCTTTTTCCAAAAAGTTGAGTTTCTTATGGGTTTCATCCAAATCCGAATTTGATCATGTGAATTGAGTTAATTATGTATTCTTTGGGTTAGAATGAATAGATTATCATGAATTGTAACTTGATTATGGTTAATTGATGTAGTTTGATCTAGATTGTGGGTGATGACCCCTAACCCTTAACCCTAAATGTAGAATTGATATGGATTAGGTTGAGTTTGATAGAATTGATCTCCTAATTAGTTAAAAGGTCTTTAATGATTGTCATTGCATTGATTATGGGTCTATTATGATGAATTGAAGTTCTTCACACCTATGTTCTTGAATATTGAATCTAAGTTAAGAAGATACACTTGAGATCATGTTACTAAGCTTTGATGTAGTATTGCTTCATAGTATAGTGCTTCTCCTTGATTAGTTCTTGTGATTTATTATTGAATTACATTGACGTGATGATCTAAGATTGGTTGATCTATGGGTTAATGGTATGGTCCTTTATTGATGGACTAGGGAGGAGTATTGGTAAGACTTGATGATCCTAGCCTTTACTTCAAATTATGGTTAATTGTCATCAAGTGATAATGTTATGTTGAAGTATGCTTTGATTGATGTGATAAGTTAATATGATACATGAATTGATATGCTTAGGTTGGTTGTGAGGTTGCGGTGTAATGTAATATAGGGAAGTTGTACGATGTGCCCTATTATGATGAGATGTACGAGGGTTGACTTCACCTATATGGATTGTTAATGAAAGGACTAATTCTCATACAATTCTTATTTGAGCTATAATGATGATATACAAGGGATTGACCCTTCTATCTAATTAAATTGAGAAGATTAATAAAGATTAAAGGCTTCTCTACAAATGGGGACTTAGTTTAGCACCGAGCGAACTTGACATTGAGAGGTGTTGACTTCCCTTAGAGGAATATTCACCATTTGTTCTTTATAGAGTGTTGACTTCCCCTAGAGGAATACTCACCTATGGATCTACATGAAGTGTTGACTTTCCTTGAGAAATATTCACTCATGAATTCTCATGAGGTGAGGCCCCATTACCGAATGGTATATAGAGGGAATACCTATCTCTTAGTTCTTGAACTATGTTGCCACCATAGGATACTAGCTAGTGGATCCACCTAGATAGCTATGTTCACGTTAGGTTCTACCTTGGCCGGTAGACCACCTTCCATCGATGTAAGGTTTCATGACACCGGATTCCACATTCGATTATGTGGTCTATGTCGGTTAAGGAAAATGTTCCCTAAACTAAATGAATGAATAAGGTATAGGCTAATCAAAGTAACTTGAGAGGTTGGCTATAGCTTAGGTAGGGGTATGGGACTCTACCTACGCCTTGCACTAGTTTGCCTTGATAGGAACTTTGAGAGGTCAATATTATACATGTAAAGCGATGGTATGATGTAAATGGTTTGTATGTTGAGTAATATGCTTATGAATTTAATGTTGTTGTCCTTGCTTGAAGAAGGATGTATCATGACATGAAGAGTATGTTGGTAAGTAAATTGCTAATTGTAGTCTTGGTAGGTTACTTGATTGAGTAGGAGATATGGTAATTTTACTTGATCATTGCACTTGTGACTTATTGAAGGTTATCATTAGTATGCTTTGCTTTGCTATGGTTTACTTGCATATGTAGTCTATTATGTTTTCATAAATGTCCCTTTTTGAATATATTGGATTGGTAATTGTATATGAGATTCCATACTTAGTACATGTGGAGTACTAATCCCTTTTCTTTCCCTTTTCCCAAACATTTTAGGTTCGGGTCGTTGAGCTTGATCCAAATTGCTAAGAAGGAAGACTTGGGTATTTTGCCATCCAAGTGGTAGGTCCTCACTCTCTCGAGGATGTGGCCGACATCTCTCTTTTATGATGTGTAGTTACTATGATTCTATGTTGACTCTGTTATTCTCTTGAGACGATGTAGTAGACAACCTATATGCGGCTTCTTTCATTTGATGTAGGGCTATGCCCAAGACTTATTGTAATCGATAGATGGTTTATGAGATGAGACGGTTTTATGACTATTATTTTCTAAATATATAAGTGTATGAAATAAAAGTAGAAGACTAAGTAATCTTCGTATATGAACAAGTCTATGTATACTTGATATATATAATTATGTGTATGTAGAGGTCTATGTAAACCTCCGAGTAGTTTTAGATAAAAAGTTTTAAATTCTTTCTGATTTATAGTCGATGAATGCTATGACGAAGCTAAGAGGCTTGTCTTAGTCCTCCGAGAGGACGACGACGCCGGTTACGTCTGGGGGGTAAACCCGGATGTGACAATGGCATGCCACACCCAACGTCGTATGACCGTGTGTGCTGCCCAAAGGCGATGATAGCATGCCACACCCGACGTTGTCTGCCCGTGTGTGCTGCCCAAGGGCGATGATGGCATGCCACGCCCGACATCGTTCGACCGTGTCAACTAGTCCAAAGGCGATGATCGCATGCATCGCCCGACGTCGTTCGACCATGTCAAGTAGTCCAAAGGCATTGATGGCATGCCACGCCCGACGTCGTTCGACCGTGCGTGCAATCCAAGGGCGATGATGGCATGCCACGCCCGATGTCGTCCGATCGTGCGTGCAGTCCAAAGGCGATGATGGCATGCCACGCCCAACGTCGTCCGACCGTACGTGCTGTCAAAGGGCCATGATGACATGCCACGCCCGACGTCGTCCAACCGTGCGTGCTGTCCAAGAGCGATGATGGCATGCCACGTCCGATGTCATCCCACCGTATGTACTGCCTAAGGGCAATAATGGCATACCACGCCCGACGTCGTCCGACCCTGTGTGCTGCCCAATGGCCATGATGGCATGCCACGCCCGACGTCGTCCGATCGTGAGTGTGGTCCAAGGGCGATGCTGGCATACAACACCCGACGTAGTTCGACCGTGTGCTGTCAAAGGGCCATGATGGTATGCCACGCCTGATGTCGTTCGACTGTGTGGTGTCCAAGAGCGATGATGGCATGCCACGCCAGACGCCGTCCGATCGTGCATGCAGACCAAGGGCGATGATGGCATGCAACGCCCGACGTCGTCCTACTGTGTGTGCTGTCAAAGGGCCATGATTGCATGCGACGTCCGACATCGTCCGACCGTGTGTGCTGCCCTATGGCGATGATGGCATGCCACGCCTGATGTCGTCCGACCGTGCGGGCAGTCCCAGGGCGATGATGGCATGCCACGCCAGACGTCGTCCAATCGTGCATGCTTTCCAAGGGCGATGATGGCTGTAATATTTTGAAATATCGAGGTCATGTGATAAGACTTAAATGAACTCCTTAGGATCTAAACCAGTGTTCCTACTCAATTAGGCATATTTAGAGTCTTTGAAGTGTTGTTGGAACCGAAACTCTTAAACGTCCGGCAAATTGGTTCATAAGAGGGCTAGAGTGTCCTTTTGATTTAACCTAGTTAAAGAGTCGGAATTTGGTAAACGGTTGTAACTATAGGTGTAAAATATTGTGTGGGATGGTATCATGTTGGAAAAGTCAGGGGACGACTCCCCAAGGACCAAACAAGGACCCTCGAGGAAGACCCTTGAAGCAGCAGGGCATGACGGACCCCATGACGGGGCATCACAGGAGCGACGGGGCGTCGAGGCCTCCGTCGTGCCAGCCTTAGCGCTTGGACTTTTCCTCCGCCTGCACAAGTCTCTGACCAGCGTGACGGATGTGCAGGACGGAGGGAAGCCAGTCCGTCACGGCCACGACGGTCTGTCGTCGTGGAACCGTCGTGCGCTTGGGGAGAAAGCCTACGCCTGCACAGGTCTCTGACCAACGTGACGGATGTGCAGGACGGAGGGATGTCAGTCCGTCACGCCCACGACGGACCGTCGTCGGGGATCCGTCGTGGAAGGTCTGTGGCAGTTTTGGAAAAGTTACTTTTTTAGTTAGTTAATTAATTAAGTGTCTTAGGAGTAATTAGGGGTTTAAGAGAGACTAATTAAGTGACTTAAGACCCCACTATAAATACCCAACCCTCATTAGCCTAATCATTTTCTCAAAAAACAAAACTCTCTTCCTTCTCTCTACTTTCTCTCTCTATTGGAAGACTCCATTGGAGATCAACTTGGGGAGATCATTGGGGGCTGGATTAGCACGAAATTCACCATCAAAACATCATCAAACCTTAAGGTATGGGATCTAATTCACCTTTGAGATTCTTTCCTCAAAGGGTTCCTTCAAAGCTTTTTCCAAAAAGTTGAGTTTCTTATGGGTTTCATCCAAATCCGAATTTGATCATGTGAATTGAGTTAATTATGTATTCTTTGGGTTAGAATGAATAGATTATCATGAATTGTAACTTGATTATGGTGAATTGAACTAGTTTGATCTAGATTGTGGGTGATGACCCCTAACCCTTAACCCTAAATGTAGAATTGATATGGATTAGGTTGAGTTTGATAGAATTGATCTCCTAATTAGTTAAAAGGTCTTTAATGATTGTCATTGCATTGATTATGGGTCTATTATGATGAATTGAAGTTCTTCACACCTATGTTCTTGAATATTGAATCTAAGTGAAGAAGATACACTTGAGATCATGTTACTAAGCTTTGATGTAGTATTGCTTCATAGTATAGTGCTTCTCCTTGATTAGTTCTTGTGATTTATTATTGAATTACATTGACGTGATGATCTAAGATTGGTTGATCTATGGGTTAATGGTATGGTCCTTTATTGATGGACTAGGGAGGAGTATTGGTAAGTCTTGATGATCCTAGCCTTTACTTCAAATTATGGTTAATTGTCATCAAGTGATAATGTTATGTTGAAGTATGCTTTGATTGATGTGATAAGTTAATATGATACATGAATTGATATGCTTAGGTTGGTTGTGAGGTTGCGGTGTAATGTAATATAGGGAAGTTGTACGATGTGCCCTATTATGATGAGATGTACGAGGGTTGACTTCACCTATATGGATTGTTAATGAAAGGACTAATTCTCATACAATTCTTATTTGAGCTATAATGATGATATACAAGGGATTGACCCTTCTATCTAATTAAATTGAGAAGATTAATAAAGATTAAAGGCTTCTCTACAAATGGGGACTTAGCTTAGCACCGAGCGAACTTGACATTGAGAGGTGTTGACTTTCCTTAGAGGAATATTCACCATTTGTTCTTTATAGAGTGTTGACTTCCCTTAGAGGAATACTCACCTATGGATCTACATGAAGTGTTGACTTTCCTTGAGAAATATTCACTCATGAATTCTCATGAGGTGAGGCCCCATTACCGAATGGTATATAGAGGGAATACCTATCTCTTAGTTCTTGAACTATGTTGCCACCATAGGATACTAGCTAGTGGATCCACCTAGATAGCTATGTTCACGTTAGGTTCTACCTTGGCCGGTAGACCACCTTCCATCGGTGTAAGGTTTCATGACACCGGATTCCACATTCGATTATGTGGTCTATGTCGGTTAAGGAAAATGTTCCCTAAACTAAAATGAATGAATAAGGTATAGGCTAATCAAAGTAACTTGAGAGGTTGGCTATAGCTTAGGTAGGGGTATGGGACTCTACCTACGCCTTGCACTAGTTTGCCTTGATAGGAACTTTGAGAGGTCAATATTATACATGTAAAGCGATGGTATGATGTAAATGGTTTGTATGTTGAGTAACATGCTTATGAATATAATGTTGTTGTCCTTGCTTGAAGAAGGATGTATCATGACATGAAGAGTATGTTGGTAAGTAAATTGCTAATTGTAGTCTTGGTAGGTTACTTGATTGAGTAGGAGATATGGTAATTTTACTTGATCATTGCACTTGTGACTTATTGAAGGTTATCATTAGTATGCTTTGCTTTGCTATGGTTTAATTGCATATGTAGTCTATTATGTTTTCATAAATGTCCCTTTTTGAATATATTGGATTGGTAATTGTATATGAGATTCCATACTTAGTACATGTGGAGTACTAATCCCTTTTCTTTCCCTTTTCCCAAACATTTTAGGTTCGAGTCGTTGAGCTTGATCCAAATTGCTAAGAAGGAAGACTTGGGTATTTTGCCATCCAAGTGGTAGGTCCTCACTCTCTCGAGGATGTGGCCGACATCTCTCTTTTATGATGTGTAGTTACTATGATTCTATGTTGACTCTGTTATTCTCTTGAGACGATGTAGTAGACAACCTATATGCGGCTTCTTTCATTTGATGTAGGGCTATGCCCAAGACTTATTGTAATCGATAGATGGTTTATGAGATGATACGGTTTTATGACTATTATTTTCTAAATATATAAGTGTATGAAATAAAAGTAGAAGACTAAGTAATCTTCGTATATGAACAAGTCTATGTATACTTGATATATATAATTATGTGTATGTAGAGGTCTATGTAAACCTCCGAGTAGTTTTAGATAAAAAGTTTTAAATTCTTTCTGATTTATAGTCGATGAATGCTATGACGAAGCTAAGAGGCTTGTCTTAGTCCTCCGAGAGGACGACGACGCCGGTTACGTCTGGGGGGTAAACCTGGATGTGACAATGGCATGCCACACCCAACGTCGTATGACCGTGTGTGCTGCCCAAAGGCGATGATAGCATGCCACACCCGACGTTGTCTGCCCGTGTGTGCTGCCCAAGGGCGATGATGGCATGCCACGCCCGACATCGTTCGACCGTGTCAACTAGTCCAAAGGCGATGATCGCATGCATCGCCCGACGTCGTTCGACCATGTCAAGTAGTCCAAAGGCATTGATGGCATGCCACGCCCGACGTCGTTCGACCGTGCGTGCAATCCAAGGGCGATGATGGCATGCCACGCCCGATGTCGTCCGATCGTGCGTGCAGTCCAAAGGCGATGATGGCATGCCACGCCCAACGTCGTCCGACCGTACGTGCTGTCAAAGGGCCATGATGACATGCCACGCCCGACGTCGTCCAACCGTGCGTGCTGTCCAAGAGCGATGATGGCATGCCACGTCCGATGTCATCCGACCGTATGTACTGCCTAAGGGCAATAATGGCATACCACGCCCGACGTCGTCCGACCCTGTGTGCTGCCCAATGGCCATGATGGCATGCCATGCCCGACGTCGTCCGATCGTGAGTGTGGTCCAAGGGCGATGCTGGCATACAACACCCGATGTAGTTCGACCGTGTGTTGTCAAAGGGCCATGATGGTATGCCACGTCTGATGTCGTTCGACCGTGTGGTGTCCAAGGGCGATGATGGCATGCCACGCCAGACGCCGTCCAATCGTGCGTGCAGTCCAAGGGCGATGATGGCATGCAACGCCCGACGTCGTCCTAATGTGTGTGCTGTCAAAGGGCCATGATTGCATGCAACGCCCGACTTCGTCCGACCGTGTGTGTTGCCCTAGGGCGATGATGGCATGCCACACCTGACGTCGTTCGACCGTGCGGGCAGTCCCAGGGCGATGATGGCATGCCACGCCTGATGTCGTCCGATCGTGCATGCTGTCCAAGGGCGATGATGGCATGCCACACCCACCGTCGTCTGACCGTGTGTGCTGCCCCATGGCGATGATGGCATGCCACGCCCGACGTTGTCTGACCGTGTGTGCTTCCCAAGGGCGATGATGCCATGCCACGCCCGACGTCGTTCGACCGTGTCACCTAGTCCAAATGAGATGATGGCATGCACCGCCCGACGTCGTTCGACCGTGTCAAGTAGTCCAAAGGCATTGATGGCATGCCACGCCCGACGTCGTTCAACCGTGCGTGCAGTCCATGGGCAATGATGGCATGCCACGCCCGACGTCGTCCGACCGTGCGTGCAGTCCAAGGGCGATGATGGCATGCCACGCCCGATTCGTCCACTACCGTGCGTGCCTGTAAAAGTGCCATTATAACAGCCAACGCCCGACGTCGTCCGACCGTGCGTGCTGTCAAAGGGCCATGATGACATGCCACGCCCGACGTTGTCCAATCGTGCAATGTTGTCCAAGGGCGATGATGGCATACCACGTCCGACGTCGTCCGACCGTGTGTGCTGCCTAAGGGCGATGATGGCATGCACTTCTCGACGTCATCCGACCGTGCGTGCTATTCAAGGGCGATGATGGCATGCCACGCCTAACGTCGTCGACCGTGCGTGCAGTCAAGGGGCGATGATGGCATGCCACGCCCTACATCGTCCGACTGTGTGTGCTGTCAGAGGGCGATGATGGACTACCACGTCCGACCGTGTGTGCTGCCCAAGGGCGATGATGGCATGGCACGCCCGACGTCGTTCGACCGTATTGGCAGTCCAAGGGCGATGATGGAATAGCACGCACGACGTCGTCCGACCGTGTGTGCTGTCAAAGGGCCATGATGGCATGCCACACCCGATGTCGTCCGATCGTGCGTACTGTCCAAGGGCGATGATGGAATGCCACGCCCGACGTCGTCCTACCGTGTGTGCTGCCCAAGGGCGATGATGGCATGCCACGCCCGATGTCGTCCAATTGTGTCACCTAGTCCAAAGGCGATGACGACATGTTACGCCCGATGTCGTTCGATCGTGTGTGCTGCCCAAGGGAGATGATGACATGCGACGCTCGACGTCGTTCGACCGTGCGTGCTATACAAGGGCGATGATGACATGCCACGCTCGATGTCGTTCGACCGTGTCAACTAGTCCAAAGGCAATGATGGCATGCCACGCCCGACGTCGTCCGACCGTGTGTGCTGCCCGAGGTCTATTATGGCATGCCATGGGCGATGTAGTCCG
>JABWTJ010001249.1:30648-38148 GCA_016801875.1 Solanum sitiens
GGAAACCTTGTTATGACTTCTCTTTCCTCTAAATGATAAGGTTCAATGGACTTCTCGCGATGTCGCGGGTAGCAAACCACGCACGTCGCCGCGATCCAAACATTTCACAGGATCATTCAATTGGTAGGAACAACAGGCGGTGTGTACAAAGGGCAGGGACGTAGTCAACACGAGCTGCTGACTCGCGCTTACTAGGAATTCCTCGTTGAAGACCAACAACTGCAATGATCTATCCCCATCACGATGAAATTTCAAAAAATACCCGGGCCTGTCGGCCAAGGCTATAAGATCGTTGAATACATCAGTGTAGTACGCGTGCAGCCCAGAACATCTAAGGGCATCACAGACCTGTTATTGCCTCAAACATCCGCGTCCTAAAAGTCCGTAGTCCCTCTAAAAAGCTGGCCGCGAAGGGATAACTCCGCATAGCTAGTTAGCATGCTAGGTCTCATTCGTTAATGAAATTAACCAGACAAATCTCTCCACCAACTAAGAACAGCCATGCACCACCACCCATAGAATCAAGAAAGAGCTCTCAGTCTGTCAATCCTTACTATGTCTGGACCTGGTAAGTTTCCCCGTGTTGAGTCAAATTAAGCCGCAGGCTCCACTCCTGGTGGTGCCCTTCCGTCAATTCCTTTAAGTTTCAGCCTTGCGACCATACTCCCCCCGGAACCCAAAAACTTTGATTTCTCATAAGGTGCCGACGGAGTCCTAAAAGCAACATCCGTCAATCCCTGGTCGGCATCGTTTATGGTTAAGACTAGTACGGTATCTGATCATCTTCGAGCCCTCAACTTTCATTCTTGATTAATGAAAACATCCTTGGCAAATGCTTTGGCAGTTGTTCGTCTTTTATAAATCCAAGAATTTAACCTCTGACTATGAAATACGAATGCCCCAACTGTCCCTATTAATCATTACTCCGATTCGAAGGCCAACATAATAGGACCTAAATCCTATAATGTTATCCCATGCTAATGTATACAGAGCGTAGGCTTGCTTTGAGCACTCTAATTTCTTGAAATTAACAGCCGGAGGCACGACCTGGCCAATTAAGGCCAGGAGCGCATCACCGACAGAAGGGACGAGACAACCGGTGCACACCTAGGGCGGACCGGCCGGCCTATCCCAAAGTCCAACTACGATCTTTTTAACTGCAACAACTTAAATATACGCTATTGGAGCTGGAATTACCGCGGATGCTAGCACCAGAATTACCCTCCAATGGATCCTCGTTAAGGGATTCATATTGTACTCATTCAAATTACCAGACTCACAGAGCCCGGTTTTGTATTTATTGTCACTACCTCCCCGTGTCAGGATTGGGTAATTTGCGCGCCTGCTACCTTCCTTGGATGTGGTAGCCATTTCTCAGGCTCCCTCTCCGGAATCGAACCCTAATTCTCCGTCACCCATCACCACCATGGTAGGCCAATATCCTACCATCGGAAGTTGATAGGGCTGAAATTTTAATGATGCATCGCCAGAACGATGGCCGTGTGATCCATCGAGTTATCATGAATCATCGCAGCAATGGGCTGAGCCCGCATAGACCTTTTATCTAATAAATGCCTCTCTTCCAGAAGTCGGGCTTTGTTGTACGTATTAGCTCTAGAATTACTACGGTTATCTGAGTAGTAGATACCATCAAACAAACTATAACTGATTTAATGAGCCATTCGCAGTTTCACAGTCTGAATTTGTTCATACTTACACATGCATGGCTTAATCTTTGAGACAAGCATATGACTACTAGAAGGATCAACCAGTTAGAATTCCTCAACGACGCCGCGTGCCATATGAGAGAGCCGTGCCCGTTCGAGCACGGTCGGGTCCAAGGCGAGCGCGGCAGTCATTCGCAAAGAGCATTCGTTTAGGGCAGATAGGAGCCGGTGAAGGCCCCATGCCCACTGCATCTACCGTATCCGATAATTCGAGGCGCCAATCGCGGACCATGTCATCGCACGACGAAGAGAGGGAAGGCGTGGGACGCGAGAGCGTCTTTTTGGTTCACCCCGCACATGGAATGGGAGGGGAGAAAGGCGACCGATTGCACGTGCACAATGCCTTCGTAGTAGGTATGCAAAACAGGATTCCAACGTCCATCAAGCCTAGGTTGCGCTTCATCCGCCATCCAGATGGCATGCGAGTTAGGACATCGCTACTCAAAACAGGGATCCAACCTAACCACACATGCCCAATACCACTCATGCGCCGTACATGAATAGCTCCAATGATGCACGCCCGATATCTACCCCAACGCCCAATATGAGATGTCGTGTGACGATGTCGAATGCCTTCTTTGCAAAGCCAATGCTATACCCGCCATTGCGCACGTGCCTAAGGGAGTTGTGAATTCAATAACTGCATAGATTGTTGGAGGAAGACTAAGGTTCACACAGGAGAACTGCCCACGCCCGGTCCATAGTAGCGTCTGGCCGTACATTGCCTTACGTGTCCCGTGCGTGCGACGCCTAGAGTTAGGCATAACAGAAGCTCTAGAACTCCCCACTTGCCCGAAAGCACTGCTGTTTCCACACCAAACGCTTCTATAAAAGCGATCGTGAGAAGTTCCCTCGGCAACGCACGGTCGCCCTGCAGACGTCGCTGGCATGTTTTTGTAAGCGCCCAACGGCGTAGCACGGACAAGCCATGCATGCCATCAAATGCCCACGCAGCACGCCTACTAAGCCCACAGGACGCCCATGACGTCCTCCTTGTTACGCCTCCGTCGCCCCGCAGACGTCGCCGACATGTTTTTGTAAGCGCCCAACGACATAGCACGGACTAGCCATGGATGCCATGCAGCGTCCACGCAGCACGCCTACTAAGCCCACAGGACGCCCTGGACGTCCGCGTGCTTTCCCCTCTAACGCCCCGCAGACGTCGCCGACATGTTTTTGCAAACGCCCAATGGCGTAGCACGAACGAGCCATGCATGCCATCAAGAGACCACGCAGCAGGCCTACTAAGCCCACAGGACGCCCGTGACGTTGGCCTGCCTTCACCTCACTCGCCCCGTCGACGTCGCCAGTGTGTTTTTGTAAACGCCCAACGGCGTAGCACGGACAAGCCATACATGCCATCAAGCGCCCACGCAGCACGCCTACTAAGCCCACAAGACGCCCGTGATGTCCTCCTGCCTTCGCCTCACTCGCCCCGCCGACGTCGCCGGCGTGTTTTTGTAAACGCCCAACGACGTAGCACGGACAAGCCATGCATGCCATCAAGAGCCCACGCAGCATGCCTACTAAGCCCACGGGATGCGTATGCCGTCCACCTGCCTGCGCCTCAGTCTTCCTCCAACACCTCTACCCCCCTTATATATGCTTATAAAAGTTTTACCCATGTGACAGGAATAGACATGGATTTTCTAGAGAATCATAATGGAAATGTAGACCCCAAATATGCACGTTGTAAGGTACAAACACACATTATCTTTCACAAATGACTTTTACATATAAAAAAAGTATTTTTCAACAATTGTTTTTAATTTTTATTTTTTTCCAAAATATTCTAAAATTAGTAATAAATTAATAACAAATAGGAAAAATATCGAAAAAATATGAAATCAACACAGAAAATTCACAAATTAATATAGTAACCTTAAAATAAAAAATTCTGTACATTTTAATTTTTAAAACGAGACGTAAAAAATAATAAACCATAAAAATAATTATAAAATAATGATTAAATGTCGGAAAAATACAGAAATTCTCGAAAATACTTCTAAGCTTGTCAAAGTAATGATAGGCTACATATTTGCACAAACAAAAGATGTTTTAATATCGTACGAACCATAAAAGTAATGAAAAATGATACGAACGAGCAACGTGAGGCGGAAACGTTGAGAATAGATAATGGAAAGTAGATGAATATGTTTGTTATGCATGAAGATTGTTTCAAACTCCTTTGATTTATGTACGGCATGAACATCCACATGTTTCGACTAGAGCTCAAACAATGTCGCGCAAGCCACGACCAATGCGCGCAAGCCACGGCCGACCGTTGTGTGCAGGCAAGTCCGACAATGTCCAACCGTGTGTGCTGTCCAAGGGTTATGATGGCATGACATGCCCGAAAATGGCCGACCGTGTGTGCTGTCCAAGGGCAATGATGACATGCCACGCCCGACGTCGTCCGACCATATGTGCTGTCCAACGGCTATGATGGCATGCCATGCCCGACGTCGTCCGACCGTGTCAACTAGTCCAAAGGCGATGATGGCATGCCACGCCTGACGTCGTTCGACCGTGTATGCAGTCCAAGGGCGATTATGGCATGCCACGCCCGACGTCGTCCGATCGTGTCACCTAGTCCAAAGGCGGTGATCACATGCAACGCCCGACGTCGTCCGACCGTAGTCCAAAGGCATTGATGGCATGCCACGCCCGACGTCGTCCGACCACGCGTGCTATCCAAGGGCGATGATGGCATACCATGCCTGACGTCGTCCGACCGTGCTTGCTGTCCAAGGGCGATGACGGCATGCCACGCCCAACGTCGTCCGACTGTGTGTGCTGCCCAAGGGCCATGATGGCATGTCACGCCCGATGTCGTCTGACCGTGTGTGCTGCCCAAGGGCGATGATGGCATGCAACGCCCGACGTTGTCTGACCGTGTGTGCTGTCCAAAGGCGGTGATCACATGCATCGCCCGACGTCGTTCGACCGTGTCAAGTAGTCCAAAGGCATTGATGGCATGCCACGCCCGACGTCGTCCGTCCATTCATGCTATCCAAGGGCGATGATAGTATGCCATGCCCGATATCGTTCGACCGTGCTTGCAGTCCAAGGGCGATGATGGCATGCAACGCTCGACGTTGTCCGACCGTGTGTGCTGCCCAAAAGCCATGATGACATGTCACGCCCGACGTCGTTCGACCGTGCGTGCAGTCCAAGGGCGATGATGGCATGCAACGCCCGACGTTGTCCAACCGTGTGTGCTGTCAAAGGGCCATAATGGCATGCCATGCCCGATGTCGTCCGATCGTGTGGTCCCCAAGGGCGATGATGGCATGCCACGCCAGATGTAGTCCGATCGTGCGTGCAGTCCAAGGGCAATTATGTCATACAACGCCCGATATCGTCCTACCGTGTGTGCTTCCAAAAGGCCATGATTGCATGTGAAGCCCGACATCATCCGACCGTGTGTGCTGCCCAAGGGCGATGATGGCATGCCACGCCTGACGTCGTTCGACCATGCAGGCAGTCCAAGTGCAATGATGGCATGCCACGCCTGACGTCATCCGACCGTGCATGCTGTCCAAGGGCGATGATGGCATGCCACGCCTAATGTCATCTCACCGTGTGTGCTACCCAAGGGCGATGATGGCAAGCCACGCCCGACGTCGACTGACCGTGTGACCTAGTCCAAAGGCGATGATGGCATGCATCGCCCGATATGTCCAACCGTGTTAAATAGTCCAAAGGCATTAATTGCATGCCACGCCCGACGTCGTCCGACCGTGCTTGTTGTGCAAGGGCGATGATGGCATGGCACGCCCGATGTCGTTCGACCGTGCGTGAAGTCCAAGGGCGATGATAGTATGAAACGCTTGACGGCGTCTGACCGTGTGTTCTGCCCAAGGTCCATGATGGCATGCCACGTTCGATGTCATCCGACCGTGCGTGTATTCCAAGGGCGATGATGGCATGCAACGCCCGACGTCGTCCGACCGTGTGTGCCATCAAATGGCCATGATGGTATGCCACGCCTGATGTCGTTTGACCATCTGGTGCCCAAGGGCGATGATGGCATGCCACGCCAGATGTCGTCTGATCGTGCGTGCAGTCCAAGGGTGATGATGGCACGCAACGCTCGATGTCGTCCTACCGTGTGTGCTGTCAAAGGGTCATGATTGCATGCGACGCATGACATCGTCCGACCGTGTGTGCTGCCCAAGGGCTATAATGGCATGCAACGTCTGACGTCATCCGACCATGCAGGCAGTCCAAGGACGATGATGGCATGCCACGCCTGACGTCGTCCGACCGTGCGTGCTGTCCAAGGGCGATGATGGCATGCCACGCCCAACGTCGTCTGACCGTGTGTGTTGCCCAAAGGTGAGGATGGCATGCTACGCCCGACGTTGTCTGACCGTGTGTGCTGCTCAAGGGCGATGATGGCATGCCATGCCCGACGTCGTCCGACCGTGTCACCTAGTCCAAAGGCGATGATGGCATGCATCGCCCGACGTCGTCCGACCGTGTCAAGTAGTCCAAAGGCATTTATGGCATGCCACGCCCGATGTCATACAACCGTGCGTGCTGTCCAAGGGCGATGATGGCATGCCACGCCCGACGTCGTTCGACCGTGCGTGCAGTCCAAGGGCGATGATGGCATGCCACGCCCGACGTCGTCTGACCGTGTATGCTGTTAAAGGGCCATGATGGCATGCCACGCCCGACATCGTCTGACCGTGCGTGTTGTCCAAGGGCGATGATGGCATGCCACGTTCGATGTCGTTCGACCGTGTGTGCTGCCCAAGGGCGATAATGGCATGCCACGCCCGACGTAGTCCGATCGTGTGTGCTGCCCAAGGGCGATGATGGCATGCCTCGCCCGACGTCGTTCGACCTTGAGTGCAGTCCAAGGGCGATGATGGCATACCATGCCCGACTTCGTTCGATTGTGTGTGCTGTCGAAGGTCCATGATGGCATGCCACGCCTGATGTCGTCTGACCGTGCGTGTTGTCCAAGGGCGATAATGGCATGCCACGCCCAACGTCGTCCAACCGTGTGTGCTGCCCAAGGGCGATGATGGCATGCACTACTCGACGTTGTCCGAACGTGCGTGCTGTCCAAGGGCGATGATGGCATGCAACGCCCGACGTCGTTTGACCGTGCATGTAGTCAAGGGGCGATAATGGCATGGCACGCTCGACATCGTCTGACCGTGTGTGCTGTCAGAGGGCCATGATGGCATGCCACGCCCGACATCGTTCGACCGTGTGTGCTGTCCATGGGCGATGATGGACTACCACGTCCGACCGTGTGTGCTTCCCAAGGGCGATAATGGCATGCCACGCCTGACGTAGTCCGACTGTGTGTGCTGCCCAAGGACGATGATGGCATGGCACGCCCGACGTCGTTCGACCATGCGTACAGTCCAAGGGCAATGATGGAATGCCACGCCCGACGTCATCCGACCATGTGTGCTGTCAAAGGGCCATGATGGCATGCCATGCCCGACGTCGTCTGACCATGCGTGCTGTCCAAGGGCGATGATGGAATGCCATGCCTGACGTCTTCTTACCGTGCGTGCTGTCCAAGGGCGATGATGGCATGCCACGCCCAACGTCGTCTGACTGTGTGTGCTGCCCAAAGGTGAGGATATCATGCTACGCTCGACGTTGTCTGACCGTGTGTGCTGCTCAAGGGCGATGATGGCATGCCACGCCCGACGTCGTCCGACCGTGTCACCTAGTCCAAAGGCGATGATGGCATGCATCGCCCGACGTCGTTCGACCGTGTCAAGTAGTCCAAAGGTATTGA
>JABWTJ010001249.1:45648-63148 GCA_016801875.1 Solanum sitiens
GAGAGAGGTGTGCCCGTTCGAGCACGGTCGGGTCCAAGGCGAGCGCGGCAGTCATTCACACGGAGCATTCATTTTGGGCAGATAGGAGCCGGTGAAGGCCCTATGCCCACTGTGTCTACCGTATCCGATAATTCGAGGCGCCGCACGCGGACCACTCCATCGCATGACGAAGCGAGGGAAGGCGTGGGACGCGAGAGAGTATTTTGGGTTCACCCCGCACATGGAATGCGAGGGGACAAAGGCAACCGATTGCACGTGCACAATGCCTTGGTAGTAGGTATGCAACACAGGATTCCGACATCCATCAAGCCTAGGTTGCGCTTTATCCGCCACACAGATGGCACGCGAGTTAGGACGTCGCTACTCGAAGCAGGGATCCAACCTAACCACACATGCCCAATACCACTCATGCGCCGTACGTGAATAGCTCCAACGATGCATGCCCGACATCTACCCCAACGCCCGATATGAGATGTCGTGCGATGATGTCGAATGCCTTATTTGCAAAGCCAATGCTATACCCGCCGTTGCGCGCGTGCCTAAGGGAGTTGAGAATTCAATCACTACAGAGATTGTTGGAGGAAGACTAAGGTTCACACAGGGGAACTGCCCACGCCCGGTCCATAGTAGCGTCTGGCCGCACATGGCCTTACGTGCCCCATGCGTACAACGCCTAGAGTTAGCCGTAACAGAAGCTCTAGAACTCCCCACTCGCCTAAAAGCACTGCTATTTCCACACCAAGTGCTTCTATAAAAGCGATCGTGAGAAGTTCCCTCGGCAATGCACTGTTGCCCTACAGACGTCGCTGGCATGTTTTTGTAAGCGCCCAACGCCGTAGCACGGACAAGCCATGCATGCCATCAAACGCCCACGCAGCATGCCTACTAAGCCCACAGGACACCCATGACGTCCTCCTTGTTGTGCCTCAGTCGCCCCGCAGACGTCGCCGACATGTTTTTGTAAGCGCCCAACGACATAGCACGGACGAGCCATGGATGCCATCAAGCGCCCACGCAGCACGCCCACTAAGCCCACAGGACTCCCTTGACGTCCGCGTGCTTTCGCCTCAAATGCCCCGCAGACGTCGCCGACATGTTTTTGTAAACGCCCAACGGCGTAGCACAGACGAGCCATGCATGCCATCAAGAGCCCACACAGCACGCCTACTAAGCCCACAAGACGCCCGTGATGTTGGCCTGCCTTCACCTCACTCGCCCAGTCGACATCGCCAGCGTGTTTTTGTAAACGCCCCACGGCGTAGCACGGACAAGCCATGCATGCCATCAAGCGCCCACGCAGCATGCCTACTAAGCCCACAGGACGCCCGTGACGTCCTCCTGCCTTCGCCTCACTCGCCCCGCCGAAGTCGCCGGCGTGTTTTTGTAAACGCCCAACGGCGTAGCACGAACAAGCCATGCATGCCATCAAGAGCCCACGCAGCACGCCTACTAAGCCCATGGGATGCGTATGCCGTCCGCCTGCCTGCGCCTCAGTCTTGCTCCAACACCTCTACCCCCCTTATATATGCTTATAAAAGTTTTACCCATGTGACAGGAGTAGACATGGATTTTCTAGAGAATCATAATGGAAATGTACACCCCAAATATGCACGTTGTAAGGTACAAACACACATTATCTTTCACAAATGACTTTTACATATAAAAAAAAGTATTTTTGAACAATTGTTTTTAATTTTTATTTTTTTCCGAAATTTTCTAAAATTAGTAATAAATTAATTACAAATTGGAAAAATATCGAAAAAATATTAAATCAACACAGAAAATTCACAAATTAATATAGTAACCTTAAAATAAAAACTTCTGTACATTTTAATTTTTAAAACGAGACGTAAAAAATAATAAACCATAAAAATAATTATAAAATAATGATTAAATGTCGGAAAAATACGGAAATTCTCGAAAACACTTCTAAACTTGTCAAAGTAATGATAGGCTACATATTTGCACAAATAAAAAGATGTTTCAATATCGTACGAACCATAAAAGTAATGAAAAATGATACGAACGAGCAACGTGAGGCGGAAACGTTGAGAATAGATAATGGAAAGTAGATGAATATGTTTGTTATGCATGTAGATTGTTTCAAACTCCTTTGATTTATGTACGGCATGAACATCCACATGTTTCGACTAGAGCTCGAACAATGTCGCGCAAGCCACGACCAATGCGGGCAAGCCACGGCCGACCGTTGTGTGCAGGCAAGTCCGACAATGTCCGACCGTGTGTGCTGTCCAAGGTTTATGATGGCATGACACGCCCGACAATGGCCGACCGTGTGTGCTGTCCAAGGGCAATGATGACATGCCACGCCCGACGTCGTCCGACCATATGTGCTGTCCAACGGCTATGATGGCATGCCATGCCCGACGTCGTCCGACCGTGTCAACTAGTCCAAAGGCGATGATGGCATGCCACGCCCAACGTCGTCCGACCGTTTCAACTAGTCCAAAGGCGATGATGGCATGCCACACCAGACGTCGTCCGACCGTGTCAACTAGTCCAAAGGCGATGATGGCATGCCACGCCCGACGTCGTTCGACCGTGCGTGCAGTCCAAGGGCGATTATGGCATGCCACGCCCGACGTTGTCCAACCGTGTGTGCTGTCAAAGGGCCATGATGGAATGCCATGCCCGACGTCGTCCGACCGTTTGTGCTGTCCAAGTGCCATGATGGCATGCCACGCCCGACGTCGTCCGACCGTGCATGCTGTCCAAGGGCGATGATGGCATGCCACGCCCGACTTCGTTCGATCGTGTGTGCTGTCAAAGGTCCATGATGGCATTCCATGCCCGATGACATTCGACCGTGTGTGGTTCCCAAGGGCGATGATGGCATGCCACGCCAGACGTCGTTCGACCGTGTCACCTAGTCCAAAAGCGGTGATCGCATGCATCGCCCGACGTTGTCCGACCGTGTCAAGTAGTCCAAAGGCATTGATGGCATGCCACGCCCGACGTCGTCCGACCATGCATGCTATCTAAGGGCGATGATGGCATGCCACGCCCGACGTCGTTCGACCGTGCGTGCAGTCAAAGGGCGATGATGGCATGCCACGCCCGACGTCGTCCGACCGTGTGTGCTGTCCAAGGGCCATGATGGCATGTCACGCCCGACGTCGTCTGATCGTGCATGCAGTCTAAGGGCGAAGATAGCATACAACGCCCGACGTTGTCCGACTGTGTGTGCTGTCAAAGGGCCATAATGGCATGCCATGCCCGATGTCGTCCGACCGTGTGGTCACCAAGGGCGATGATGGCATGACACACCAGATGTCGTCCGATTGTGCGTGCAGTCCAAGGGCGATGATGGCAAGCAACGCCCGACGTCGTCCTACCGTGTGTGCTTCCAAAGGGCCATGATTGTATGCGAAGCCTGACATCGTCCGACCGTGTGTGCTGCCCAAGGGCGATGATGGCATGCCACGCCTGACGTCGTCCGACCATGCGGGCAGTCAAAGTGCGATGATGGAATTCCACGCCTGATGTCGTCCGACCGTGCGTGCTGTCCAAGGGCGATGATGGCATGCCACGCCCAACGTCATCTGACCGTGTGTGCTGCCCAAGGGCGATGATGGCATGCCACGCCCGACGTCGTCCGACCGTGTCACCTAGTCCAAAGGCGATGATGGCATGCATCGCCCGACGTCGTCCGACCGTGTTAAGTAGTCCAAAGGCATTGATTGCATGCCACACCCGATGTCGTCCGACTGTGCTTGCTGTGCAAGGGCGATGATGGCATGCCACGCCCGACGTCGTTCGACCGTGCGTGCAGTCCAAGGGCAATGATAGCATGCAACGCTTGACGGCGTCCGAACGTGTGCTGCCCAAGGTCCATGATAGCATGCCATGCTCGACGTCGTCCGATCGTGCGTGTAGTCCAAGGGCGATGATGGCATGCAACGCCCGATGTCGTTTGACCGTGTGTGCCGTCAAATGGCCTTGATGGTATGCCACGCCTGATGTCGTTCGACCGTCTGGTGCCCAAGGGCGATGATGGCATGCCACGCCAGACGTCGTCCGATCGTGCGTGCAGTCCAAGGGCGATGATGGCATGCAACGCCCGACTTTGTCCTACCGTGTGTGCTATCAAAGGGTCATGATTGCATGCGACGCCCGACATCGTCCGACCGTGTGTGTTGCTTAAGGGCGATGATGGCATGCAATGCCTAACGTCGTCCGACCGTGCAGGAAGTCCAAGGACGATGATGGCATGCCACGCCTGACGTCGTCCGACCGTGCGTGCTGTCCAAGGGCGATGATGGCATGCCACGCCCAACGTCATCTGACCGTGTGTGCTGCCCAAGGGCGATGATGGCATGCCACGCCCGACGTCGTCCGACCGTGTCACCTAGTCCAAAGGCGATGATGGCATGCATCGCCCGACGTCGTCCGACCGTGTTAAGTAGTCCAAAGGCATTGATTGCATGCCACACCCGATGTCGTCCGACTGTGCTTGCTGTGCAAGGGCGATGATGGCATGCCACGCCCGACGTCGTTCAACCGTGCGTGCAGTCCAAGGGCAATGATAGCATGCAACGCTTGACGGCGTCCGACCGTGTGCTGCCCAAGGTCCATGATAGCATGCCATGCTCGACGTCGTCCGATCGTGCGTGTAGTCCAAGGGCGATGATGGCATGCAACACCCGACGTTGTCCGACCGTGTGTGCCGTCAAATTGCCATGATGGTATGCCACGCCTGATGTCGTTCGACCGTCTGGTGCCCAATGGCGATGATGGCATACCACGCCATACGTCATCTGATCGTGCGTGTAGTCCAAGGGCGATGATGGCATGCAACGCTCGACTTTGTCCTACCGTGTGTGCTGTCAAAGGGTCATGATTTCATGCGACGCCCGACATCGTCCGACCGTGTGTGTTGCTTAAGGGCGATGATGGCATGCAATGCCTAACGTCGTCCGACCGTGCAGGAAGTCCAAGGACGATGATGGCATGCCACGCCTGACGTCGTCCGACCATGCGTGCTGTCTAAGGGCGATGATGGCATGCCACGCCCAACGTCGTTTGACCGTTTGTGCTGCCCAAAGGCGAGGATTGCATGCCACGCCCGACGTTGTCTGACCGTGTGTGCTGCTCAAGGGCGATGATGGCATGCCACGCCCGACGTCGTCCGACCGTGTCACCTAGTCCAAAGGCGATGATGGCATGCATCGCCCGACGTCGTCCGACCGTGTCAAGTAGTCCAAAGGCATTGATGGCATGCCACGCCCGATGTCATTCGACCGTGCGTGCTGTCCAAGGGCGATGATGGCATGCCACGCCCGAAGTCATTCGACCATGCGTGCAGTCCAAGGGCAATGATGGCATGCCACGCCCGACGTCGTCTAACCGTGTGTGCTGTCAAAGGGCCATGATGGCATGCCACGCCCGACGTCTTCCGACCGTGCGTGTTGTCCAGGGGTGATGATGGCATGCCACGTCCGATGTTGTCTGACCGTGTGTGCTGCGCAAGGGCGATAATGGCATGCCACGCCTGACGTAGTCCGACCGTGTGTGCTGCCCAAGGGAAATGATGGCATGCCACGCCCGACGTCGTTCGACCTTGAGTGCAGTCCAAGGGCGATGATCGCATGCCACGCCCGACTTCATTCGATCTGTGTGTGATGTCAAAGGGCCATGATGGCATGCCACGCCTGACGTCGTCTGACCATGCGTGCTGTCCAAGGGCGATGATGGCATGAAACGCCCGACGTCGTCCGACCGTGAGTGCTGCCCAAGGGCGATGATGGCATGCACTGCCCGACGTCGTCCGACCGTGCGTGCTGTCCAAGGGCGATGATGGCATGCAATGCCCGACGTCGTTCGACCGTGCGTGCAGTCAAGGGGCGATAATGACATGGCACGCTCGACATCGTCTGACCGTGTGTGCTCTCAGAGGGCCATGATGGCATGCCACGCCCGACATCGTTCGACCGTGCGTGCTGTCCATGGGTGATGATGGACTACCATGTCCAACCGTGTGTGCTGCCCAAGGGCGATAATGGCATGCCACGCCCGACGTAGTCCGACCGTGTGTGCTGCCCAAGGGAGATAATGGCATGGCACACCCAACGTTGTTCGACCGTGCGTACAGTCCAAGGGCGATGATGGAATGCCACGCCCGACGTCGTCTGACCATGCGTGCTGTCAAAAGGGCATGATGGCATGCCACGCCCGACGTCGTCCGACCGTGCGTGCTGTCCAAGGGCGATGATGGAATGCCACGGCTGATGTCGTCCTACCGTGTGTGCTGCCCAAGGGCGATGATGGAATGCCATGCCCGACGTCGTCCAATCGTGTCACCTAGTCCAAAGGCCATGATGACATATTACGCCCGATGTCGTTCGACCGTGTGTGCTGCCCAAGGGCTATAATGGCATACCACGGACGATGTCGTCCGACCGCGTCAAGTAGTCCAAAGGCGATGATGGCATGCCACGCCTGACGTCGTCCGACCGCGTGTGCAGTCTAAGGGCAGATTTTGCAGTCCACTCCCGTTCTGCGCAGGCCTTGGCAGATGTTGCAGATTTTGCAGTCCACTCCCGATCGCGTGTTTAAGTCATCTTCAAAGGATTCTACCCGCCGCTCGATGGAAATTGTACTTCAAGGCGATCACCGTGACGCTTCCGTCGCGACGACTTAGCCAATGACACATGCCCTTGGGGGCCAGAGGCCCCTACTGCGGGCCGGCAAGCGAACGGCGGGCGCATGCGTCGCTTCTAGACCAGATTCTGACTTAGAGGCGTTTAGTCATAATCTAGCACACGCTAGATTCGCGCCACTGGCTTTTCAACCAAGCGCGATGGCCAATTGTGTGAATCAACGGTTCCTCTCGTACTAGGTTGAATTACTATTGCAACACTGTCATCAGTAGGGTAAAACTAACCTGTCTCACGATGGTCTAAACCCAGCTCACGTTCCCTATTGGTGGGTGAACAATCCAAAACTTGGTGAATTCTGCTTCACAATGATAGGAAGAGCCGACATCGAAGGATCAAAAAGCAACGTCGCTATGAACAATTGGCTGCCACAAGCCAGTTATCCCTGTGGTAACTTTTCTGACACCTCTAGCTTCGAATTCCGAAGGTCTAAAGGATCGTTAGGCCACGCTTTCACGGTTTGTATTTGTCACATCTGGGTTCACCCCCAAGACGTAACCGGCGTCGTCGTCCTCTCGGAGGACTAAGACAATCCCCTTAGCTTCGTCATAGCATTCATCGACTAAGAATCAGAAAGAATTTAAAACTTTTAATCTAAAACTACTCGGAGGTTTACATAGACCTCTACATACACATCATGATATATATCAAGTATACATACACTTGTTCATATACGAAGATTACTTAGTCTTCTACTTTTATTTCATACACTTATATATTTAGAAAATAATAGTCATAAAATCGTTTCATCTCATAAACCATCTATCGATTACAATAAGTCTTGGGCATAGCCCTACATCAAATGAAAAAAGCCGCATATAGGCTGTCTACTACATCGTCTCAAGAGAATAACAGAGTCAACATAGAATCATAGTAACTACACATCATAAAAGAGAGATGTCGGCCACGTCCTCGAGAGAGTGAGGACCTACCACTTGGATGGCAAAATACCCAAGTCTTCCTTCCTAGCAATTTGGATCAAGCTCAACGACCCGAACCTAAAATGTTTGGGAAAAGGGAAAGAAAAGGGATTAGTACTCCACATGTACTAAGTATGGAATCTCATATACAATTACCAATCAAATATATTTAAAAAGGGACATTTATGAAAACATAATAGACTGCATATGCAATTAAACCATAGCAAAGCAAAGTATACTAATGATAACCTTCAATAAGTCACAAGTTCAATGATCAAGTAAAATTACCATGTCTCCTACTCAATCAAGTAACCTACCAAGACTACAATTAGCAACTTACTTACCAACATACTCTTCATTTCATGATACAATCCTTCTTCAAGCAAAGACAACAACATTATATTCATAAGCATGTTACTCAGCATACAAACCATTTACATCATACCATCGCTTTACATATATAATATTGACCTCTCAAAGCTCCTATCAAGGCAAACTAGTGCAAGGCGTAGGTAGAGTCCCATACCCCTACCTAAGCTATAGCCAACCTCTCAAGTTACTTTGATTAGCCTATACCTTATTCATTCATTTTAGTTTAGGGAACATTTGCCTTAACCGACATAGACCACATAATCGAATGTGGAATCCGGTGTCATGAAACCTTACACCGATGGAAGGTGGTCTACCGGCCAAGGTAGAACCTACGTAAACATAGCTATCTAGGTGGATCCACTAGCTAGTATCCTATGGTGGCAACATAGTTCAAGAACTAAGAGGTAGATATCCCTATTCATACCATTTGGTAATATGGGACGCTCCTCATGGGAATCCCTTAAAGTGACACATCCCTCATACATGGGAGTTATTGTCACATGGGCAACTTCTAGGATGAATCTTTCCTTTCTAGGGACAAGTCATCACCTCCCATTGTCAAGTTCGCTCGGTGCTAAGCTAAGTCCCCATTTAGAGAAATCTTTAATCTTTATTAATTTTCTCAATTTAATTAGATAGGAGGGTCAATCCCTCGTATAATCATCATTATAGCTCAATAAGAATTGTATGAGAATTAGTCCTTTCATTAACAATCCATATAGGTGAAGTCAACCCTCGTACATCTCATCATAATAGGGCACATCGTACAACTTCCCTATATTACATTACACCTAGCAACCTCACAACCAACCTAAGCATATCAATTCATGTATCATATCAACTTATCACATCAATCAAAGCATACTTCAACATAACATTATCACTTGATGACAATTAACCATAATTTGAAGTAAAGGCTAGGATCATCAAGACTTACCAATACTCCTCCCTAGTTCATCAATAAAGGACCATACCATTAACCCATAGATCAACCAATCTTAGATCATCACGTCAAAGTAATTCAATAATCAATCACAAGAACTAATCAAGGAGAAGCACTATACTATGAAGCAATACTACATCAAAGTTTAATAACATGATCTCAAGTGTATCTTCTTAACTTAGATTCAATATTCTAGAACATAGGTGTGAAGAACTTCAATTCATCATAATAGACCCATAATCAATGCAATGACAATCATTAAAGACCATTTAACTAATTAGGAGATCAATTCTATCAAACTCAACCTAATCCATATCAATTCTACATTTAGGGTTAAGGGTTAGGGGTCATCACCCACAATCTAGATCAAACTACTTCAATTCACCATAATCAAGTTACAATTCATGATAATCTATTCATTCTAACCCAAATAATACATAATTAACTCAATTCACATGATCAAATTCGGATTTGGATGAAACCCATAAGAAACTCAACTTTTTGGAAAAAAGCTTTGAAGGAACCCTTTGAGGAAAGAATCTCAAAGGTGAATTAGATCCCATACCTTAAGGTTTGATGACGTTTTGAATGGTGAATTTCGTGCTAATCCAGCCCCCAATGATGTCCCCAAGTTGATCTCCAATGGAGTCTTCCAATAGAGAGAGAAAGTAGAGAGAAGGAAGAGAGTTTTGTTTTTGAGAGAATGATTAGGCTAATGAGGGTTGGGTATTTATAGTGGGGTCTTAAGTCACTTAATTAGCCTCTCTTAAACCCCTTATTACCCCTAAGACACTTAATTAATTAACTAACTAAAAACTAACTTTTCCAAAACTGCCACAGACCTTCCACGACGGATCCCCGACGACTGTCCATCGTGGGTGTGACGGACTGACATCCCTCCGTCCTGCACATCCGTCACGTTGGTCTGAGACTTGTGCAGGCGGAGGCTTTCTCCCCAAGCGCACGACGGTTCCACGACGACGGACCATCGTGGCCGTGACGGACTGGATTCCCTCCGTCCTGCACATCCGTCACGCTGGTCAGAGACTTGTGCAGGCGGAGGCTTTCTCCTCAAGAACTAAGGCTTGCATGACGAAGGCCTCGACGCCCCGTTGCGCCTGTGACGCCCCGCCATGGGGTCCGTCATGCCCTGCTGCTTCAAGGGTCCTCCTCGAGGGTCCTTGTTTGGTCCTTGGGGAGTCGTACCCTGACTTTTCCAGCATGATACCATCCCCAACAATATTTTACACCTATGGTTGCAACCATTTTACCAAATTCCGACTCTTGAACTTGGTTAAATTAAAAGGACACTCTAGCCCTCTTATGAACCAATTTGCCGGACGTTTAAGAGTTTCGGTTCCAACACCACTTCAAAGACTCTAAATATGCCTAATTGGCTAGGAACACTGTTTTAGATCCTAAGGAGCCCATTTAAGTCTTATCACATGACCTCGATATTTTCAAAATGTTACATTATCCCCCCCTTAGGAACATTTGTCCCCGAATGACACCAAAATACTCTTAAAAAGAGGGAGTAGACTCAAGACTAGCAGCTCAACCAATTCAAAATATTCCGTAGCATGAACTATATTATTTCATAAAAATACTTCAAAACATCAATTTACCATACATGATCTCAACATTTCCTCATGAGGTTTTTCTCCTTTTCATACATGCATGAACTCAATCATTTATCACTCAAATCAAATAGTACAAAGTTAATTTTATCAATATGCTCAATACAATATCAGCAAGGATTAACCATACCTTAATCACAAAACTTGACTCAAATATGCAAGAAACAAGATAACTTCCAAATTTATCTAAGGTCGCCTTAGAGTGACTCCATTTTTAGAAGTCTCCAAAACTAGGAGTTTTGCAAAGTTTCACAAAAACAACAGATATTCACAATATCTAACGTATTTATATCATTAGAGAGAGATACTAACCTTAAACATCAAAAAGATGAGGATAACGGGTTTTCATGTATGCCTCCGCCTCCCATGTTGCACCCTCTACTAGGTGGTTCCTCCATAACACCTTTACGGAAGCTACCTCTTTGTTCCTCAACTTTTTCACATGCCTATCAAGGATTTGAACCGGAACCTCCTCATAAGAGAGGTTATCCTTGACTCCGAGGCCATCAAGAGAAAGAATTGACTCGGGATTCCCGACACACTTCTTCAACATGGAGACATGGAAAACCGGATGAACCAAAGCTAGCTCATCAGGTAATCTTAAACGATAGGCAACTTTACCAACCCTTTCCAAAATCTCATAAGGGCCTACATATCGAGGGCTCAACTTCCCTTTCTTGCCAAATCTTACCACTCCCTTCATAGGTGAAATTTTTAAATACACCTTATCACCCTCTTCAAACTCCTAGTCCCTTCTTCTATTATCGGTATAGGACTTTTGTCGACTATAGGCTGTTTGCAACCTATTTCTTATGACATGTACATTCTCCAATGTCTTATAAATCAAGTTGGGACCGAATATCGATGACTCACCTACTTCAAACCATCCTATAGGAGACCTACACCTCCTTCCATACAAGGCTTCATAGGGATCCATGGAGATGGACGAATGGAAACTATTATTATATGCAAACTCCACCAACGGCAAATGCTTATCCCAACTCCCTTTAAAATCAATGATGCAAGCTCTAAGCATATCCTCAAGAGTTTGAATCGTACGTTCCGCTTGACCATCTGTTTGAGGATGGAAGGCGGTACTTAATTTTACTTTTGTACCCAAACCTTTTAGAAATGACTTCCAAAATCTAGATGTGAATTGTGCACCTCTATCCGAAATGATGGATAACGGAATACCATGACGACACACAATCTCATCTATGAAAATCTTCGCATAATCTTCCGCCGAATACGTAGATTTGACGGGGATAAAGTGAGCGGACTTAGTCAATCTATCAACAATCACCCATATAGAATCAAATGACTTTTGAGTCCGAGGCAACCCTACTACGAAATCCATATTAATGTCTTCCCACTTCCAAGTAGGAATTTGGATCTCCTGTAGTAAGCCACTCGGCTTTTGATGTTCCGCCTTCACTTGTTGACAATTCGGACATTTAGCAACAAATTCCGCTATATCCTTCTTCAAACTTTCCCACCAATATATTTCTCGAAGGTCATGATACATCTTTGTAGAACCGGGATGGATGGAATAGTGGGATCCATGGGCTTCATCAAGGATCCGATCCCTCAATCCATCCACATTAGGAACACACAACCTCCCTTGATACCTTAATACACTGTCTTCTCCTAATAAGAATGACTCGTTCGTCTTGCAAAGAACCGATTACTTTAACTCTATCAATAGTTGATCAAGGTGTTGTTTGGACTTCACCTCAACCACCAATGATGACTCGGAGCTATGATGAACCGTGGCACCTCCATTTAGCGAACACACCAATCGCACTCCCTATCTAGTCAAACGATGAACATCTTTTACTAGATCTTTCTTGTCTTCTTCGATATGAGACACACTACCCATAGTCATACGACTTAAAGCATCCGCCACCATATTTGCCTTGCCGGGATGATATAGGACACTCATATCATAATCTTTCAACAACTCTAACCACCTTCTTTGTCGAAGATTTAAATCTTTTTGGGTAAACACATATTGAAGGCTCTTATGATCAGTGAAAACATCCACATGAACACCATACAAGTAGTGTCTCCATATTTTTAAAGCAAACACCACGGCCGCTAACTCAATGTCATGAGTAGGATAATTTCTCTCATGCACCTTAAGTTGCCGCGAAGCATAGGCAATCACCTTCCCATTTTGCATAAGCACACCCCCCAAACCTACGCGGGATGCATCACAATACACAATGAACCCTTTAGATCCTTCTGGTAAAGTTAACACCGGAGCGGAAGTAAGCCTATCCTTCAATAATTGAAAACTCCTCTCGCATGCCTCTGACCATTCAAACTTTTTACCTTTTTGAGTCAATGAAGTCAAAGGAGATGCAATGGATGAAAAACCTTCTACGAACCTTCGATAATAACCCGCTAGACCCAAAAAACTCCTAATGTCAGTTGGGGTCAAGGGTCTAGGCCAGTTTCTTACCGCATTTGTCTTCCTTGGGTCTACCTCAACTCCCTCACTAGAGATGATGTGCCCAAGAAATGCCACCGACCTCAGCCAAAACTCGCACTTGCTATACTTGGCGAACAATTTATGTTCTCTAAGGGTTTGCAATACTACCCTTAGATGATCCATGTGGTCAACCTCATTTTTCGAATACACCAAGATATCATCGATAAATACAATAACGAATGAATCAAGGTAATTTCAAAACACCCTGTTCATCAGATCCATAAACGCCGCCGGAGCATTTGTGAGACCAAAGGACATAACCACGAACTCATAATGCCCATATCGAGTCCGAAAAGCTGTCTTTGGAATATCTTCATTTCTCACATTAAGCTGGTGGTACCCTGACCTCAAATCAATCTTTGAGAAGTAACTCGCTCCTTGGAGTTGATCAAATAAATCATCAATCCGAGGAAGAGGATACTTGTTCTTGATGGTAACCTTGTTGAGTTGTCGGTAGTCAATACACATCTTGAAGGACCCATCCTTCTTTTTCACGAACAAGACCGGAGCACCCCATGGAGAAATGCTAGGCCTTATAAAGCCCTTGTCTAGCAAATCTTTAAGTTGTGCCTTCAATTCCTTTAACTCGGCCGGAGCGATTCTATAAGGAGGAATAGAGATAGGATTTGTTTCCGGTAGCAAATCGATATCGAAATCGATTTCCCGTTCGGGAGGAATGCCAGGAAGGTCATCAGGAAAGACCTCCATAAATTCACTCACCACGGGGACTGACTCTATAGGAGGAACTTCGGAATCCACTTCTTGGACTCTCACAATGTGGTAGAGACACCCCTTCGAGATCATTTTACACGCCTTTAGGCATGTTATGAAATGACCTCTAGGAAGAGAATTTCCACCCTTCCACTCTATAACGGGTTCATTTGGTAAACAAAACCTCACAATTTTGGTCCTACAATCATGGAAGCGAAACTAGCATGCAACCAGTCCATACCTAATATGACATCAAAATCAAGCATGTCTAGCTCAACTAGATCAATATGAGAAACTCTATGAGGCATTGAAATAGGACAATTTCGATAGACCCTTTTTGCTACCACTGATTCACCAACCGAAGTAGACACCAAAATAGGTTCATGCAAAATATCGGGAAATGTACTAAACTTCTTAGCTACTAATGGAGTAACGAAAGACAAAGTAGCACCCGGATCAAGTAATGCATACACATCAATGGCAAAGATTTGTAACATACCAGTCACCACATCGGGAGAGGCCTCTTGGTCATCTCTCGAACGAAGAGCATAAAAACGGTTCTTCTTAGGAGCCTCACTCACTTGATTTTGCACATTCCTTTCTCGGTTCCTTATTTTAGGGCAGTCCCTAACTTTGTGATCACTCTTCCCACAACTAAAGCAATTTCCCATTCCGATCAAACATTCACCATAGTGCTCCTTCCCACACTTAACACAAGTAGGCTTCTCATTAGATGAGTTTCCACCCTTTCCCTTTGCAACTTTTGGTCTAGGGGCTTTAGGATCCCTAGTCTTGGGAAATTTGGATGGAACGTGGTTTGAGAACCTCTTCTTGAATCTAGGCCTGTCTTGAATTCCCAACCTATCTTTAGCAGTTTCACTCTCAGAAGACTGTCCTTCTTGAGTACTTATCCTTATCCTTCCTCTTTGCTCTAGCCTCCTCAACCCTTCTTGCATGCACCATGAGACGACCAATGTTCATGTTATCATGTAGCATAGCCGATTGACACTCCTCTTGTAAGTCGTCCGATATACCTGTCACATATCGACTCATTTCGTCTCTAGGATCGGAGACCAAAGATGGAGCATATTTGGCCAATTGAGTAAATTTCAGAGAATACTCATGAACACTCATCGTTCCTTGGCGGAGATTGATGAATTCCACCACCTTCGTTTCCCTCATCTCTCTAGGGAAGAACCGATCAATGAAGGCCCCTTTGAATAACTCCCACGTCACTAACCCACTTCCAAGTGGCCTGTTGTCCTTCCATTGGGCATACCATATCTGAGCGACATTCTTGAGTTGGTATGAGGCCAACTTTGCATTCTCGCTAGATGACAGCCCCATAGCACACAAAATCTTGTGAACCTCATCAATAAATTCCTGAGGGTCTTCATCAACCTTCGACCCATAAAAGACAGGAGGATTCATTCGAGTGAAATCCCTAAGTCTGGAGGACATAGTCTGTTCATGGACTCTAGATGCTAAATCCCTATTGGCTGGGGCAGTCATAGCTTGGGCTTGCACTGTTGCGGCTTGAGCTTGAGTAGTCATGGCTTGAGCCATTTGAGCAATAATAGCTCTCATCTGAGCTTCTGTCATCGGTGGAGGATCAGCAGGAACCTGGTCATCAACAGTAACCTCTTCAAGAGGAGGAGCAGGTTCATCACGAGGAATTCCCGCAGCAGCCATCTCTTCCTCAAGTCTTCGAGCTGCATTTCTTCTAGTATTCATCTCCTATAACCAAAACACAAGGTTCAGGCGAAAGCATATACGACGTACATTCTAGGGGCACGATATGGATTTCCAACAATGAGAATGATTCCTAATCACCAAATAAGTTCCTATTCATAAGTGTGGCGCGCTTCACAATTATGAATACAAACTTTAAATAACGTGGTTGAGAGAGAGACGTTAACATCAAGGATATTCAACCTCATGCTCTGATACCAAGTTTGTCACATCCGGGTTTACCCCCAAGACGTAACCGGCGTCGTCGTCCTCTCGGAGGACTAAGACAAGCCCCTTAGCTTCGTCATAGCATTCATCGACTAAGAATCAGAAAGAATTTAAAACTTTTTATCTAAAACTACTCGGAGGTTTACATAGACCTCTACATACACATCATTATATATATCAAGTATACATAGACTTGTTCATATACGAAGATTACTTAGTCCTCTACTTTTATTTCATACACTTATATATTTAGAAAATAATAGTCATAAAACCGTCTCATCTCATAAACCATCTATCGATTACAATAAGTCTTGGGCATAGCCCTACATCAAATGAAAGAAGCCGCATATAGGCTGTCTACTACATCATCTCAAGAGAATAACAGAGTCAACATAGAATCATAGTAACTACACATCATAAAAGAGAGATGTCGGCCACGTCCTCGAGAAAGTGAGGACCTACCACTTGGATGGCAAAATACCCAAGTCTTCCTTCCTAGCAATTTGGATCAAGCTCAACGACCCGAACCTAAAATGTTTGGGAAAAGGGAAAGAAAAGGATTAGTACTCCACATGTACTAAGTATAGAATCTCATATACAATTACCAATCAAATATATTTAAAAAGGGACATTTATGAAAACATAATAGACTGCATATGCAATTAAACCATAGCAAAGCAAAGTATACTAATGATAACCTTCAATAAGTCACAAGTGCAATGATCAAGTAAAATTACCATGTCTCCTACTCAATCAAGTAACCTACCAAGACTACAATTAGCAACTTACTTACCAACATACTCTTCATGTCATGATACAATCCTTCTTCAAGCAAAGACAACAACATTATATTCATAAGCATGTTACTCAACATACAAACCATTTACATCATACCATCGCTTTACATATATAATATTGACCTTTCAAAGTTCCTATGAAGGCAAACTAGTGTAAGGCGTAGGTAGAGTCCCATACCCCTACCTAAGCTATAGCCAACCTCTCAAGTTACTTTGATTAGCCTATACCTTATTCATTCATTTTAGTTTAGGGAACATTTGCCTTAACCGACATAGACCACATAATCGAATGCGGGATCCGGTGTCATGAAACCTTACACCGATTGAAGGTGGTCTACCGGCCAAGGTAGAACCTACGTAAACATAGCTATCTAGGTGGATCCACTAGCTAGTATCCTATGGTGGCAACATAGTTCAAGAACTAAGAGGTAGATATCCCTATTCATACCATTTGGTAATATGGGACGCTCCTCATGGGAATCCCTTAAAGTGACACATCCCTCATTAATGGAAGTTATCGTCACATGGGCAACTTCTAGGATGAATCTTTCCTTTCTAGGGACAAGTCATCACCTCCCATTGTCAAGTTCGCTCGGTGCTAAGCTAAGTCCCCATTTAGATAAATCTTTAATCTTTATTAATTTTCTCAATTTAATTAGATAGGAGGGTCAATCCCTCGTATAATCATCATTATAGCTCAATAAGAATTGTATGAGAATTAGTCCTTTCATTAACAATCCATATAGGTGAAGTTAACCCTCGTACATCTCATCATAATAGGGCACATCGTACAACTTCGCTATATTACATTACACCTAGCAACCTCACAACCAACCTAAGCATATCAATTCATGTATCATATCAACTTATCACATCAATCAAAGCATACTTCAACATAACATTATCACTTGATGACAATTAACCATAATTTGAAGTAAAGGCTAGGATCATCAAGACTTACCAATACTCCTCCCTAGTTCATCAATAAAG
>JABWTJ010001249.1:70648-75648 GCA_016801875.1 Solanum sitiens
GCCCAACGCCGTAGCACGGACAAGCCATGCATGCCATCAAACGCCCACGCAGCATGCCTACTAAGCCCACATGACACCCATGACGTCCTCCTTGTTCCGCCTCAGTCGCCCCGCAGACGTCGCCGACATGTTTTTGTAAGCGCCCAACGACATAGCACGGACGAGCCATGGATGCCATCAAGCGCCCACGCAGCACGCCCACTAAGCCCACAGGACTCCCTTGACGTCCGCGTGCTTTCGCCTCAAATGCCCCGCAGACATCGCCGACGTGTTTTTGTAAACGCCCAACGGCGTAGCACGGACGAGCCATGCATGCCATCAAGAGCCCACACAGCACGCCTACTAAGCCCACAGGACGCCCGTGACATTGGCCTGCCTTCACCTCACTCGCCCAGTCGACATCGCCAGCGTGTTTTTGTAAACGCCCCACGGCGTAGCACGGACAAGCCATGCATACCATCAAGCGCCCACGCAGCATGCCTACTAAGCCCACAGGATGCCCGTGACGTCCTCCTGTCTTCGCCTTACTCGCCCCGCCGACGTCGCCGGCGTGTTTTTGTAAACGCCCAACGGCGTAGCACGGACAAGCCATGCATGCCATCAAGAGCCCACGCAGCACGCCTACTAAGCCCACGGGATGCGTATGTCGTCCGCCTGCCTGCGCCTCAGTCTTCCTCCAACACCTCTACCCCCCTTATATATGCTTATAAAAGTTTTACCCATGTGACAGGAGTAGACATGGATTTTCTAGAGAATCATAATGGAAATGTACACCCCAAATATGCACGTTGTAAGGTACAAACACACATTATCTTTCACAAATGACTTTTACATATAAAAAAAAGTATTTTTCAATAATTGTTTTTAATTTTTATTTTTTTTCGAAATTTTCTAAAATTAGTAATAAATTAATTACAAATAGGAAAAATATCGAAAAAATATGAAATCAACACAGAAAATTCACAAATTAATATAGTAACCTTAAAATAAAAAATTCTGTACATTTTAATTTTTAAAACGAGACGTAAAAAATAATAAACCATAAAAATAATTATAAAATAATGATTAAATGTCGGAAAAATACGGAAATTCTCGAAAACACTTCTAAACTTGTCAAAGTAATGATAGGCTACATATTTGCACAAATAAAAAGATGTTTCAATATCGTACGAACCATAAAAGTAATGAAAAATGATACGAACGAGCAACGTGAGGCGGAAACGTTGAGAATAGATAATGGAAAGTAGATGAATATGTTTGTTATGCATGAAGATTGTTTCAAACTCCTTTGATTTATGTACGGCATGAACATCCACATGTTTCGACTAGAGCTCGACAAATGTCGCGCAAGCCACGACCAATGCGGGCAAGCCACGGCCGACCGTTGTGTGCAGGCAAGTCCGACAATGTCCGACCGTGTGTGCTGTCCAAGGGTTATGATGGCATGACACGCCCGACAATGGCCGACCGTGTGTGCTGTCCAAGGGCAATGATGACATGCCACGCCCGACGTCGTTCGACCATATGTGCTGTCCAACGGCTATGATGGCATACCACGCCCGACGTCATCCGACCGTGTCAACTAGTCCAAAGGCGATGATGGCATGCCACGCACAACGTCGTCCGACCGTGTCAACTAGTCTAAAGGCGATGATGGCATGCCATACCAGACGTCGTCCGACCGTGTCAACTAGTCCAAAGGCGATGATGGCATGCCACGCCCGACGTTGTTCGACCGTGTGTGCAGTCCAAGGGCGATTATGGCATGCCACGCCCGACGTTGTCCAACCGTGTGTGCTGTCAAAGGGCCATGATGGAATGCCATGCCCGACGTCATCCGACCGTTTGTGCTGTCCAAGCGCCATGATGGCATGCCACGCCCGACGTCGTCGACCGTGCATGCTGTCCAAGGGCAATGATGGCATGCCACGCCCGACTTCGTTCGATCGTGTGTGCTGTCAAAGGTCCATGATGGCATGCCACGCCCGATGACGTCTGACCGTGTGTGGTGCCCAAGGGCGATGATGGCATGTCACGCCAGACGTCGTTCGACCGTGTCACCTAGTCCAAAAGCGGTGATCGCATGCATCGCCCGACGTTGTCCGACCGTGTCAAGTAGTCCAAAGGCATTGATGGCCTGCCACGCCCGACGTCGTCCGACCATGCGTGCTATCCAAGGGCGATGATGGCATGCCACGCCCGACGTCGTTCGACCGTGCGTGCAGTCCAAGGGCGATAATGGCATGCCACGCCCGATGTCATCCGACCGTGTGTGCTGCCCAAGGGCCATGATGGCATATCACGCCCGACGTCGTCCGACCGTGCGTGCAGTCCAAGGGCGATGATGGCATGCAACGCCCGACGTTGTTCGACCGTGTGTGCTGTCAAAGGGCTATGATGGCATGCCATGCCCGATGTCGTCCGACCATGTCAACTAGTCCAAAGGCGATGATGGCATGCCACACCCGACGTCGTTCGACCGTGTCAAATAGTCCAAAGGCGATGATGGCATGCCACGCTCAACATCGTTAGATCGTGCGTGCAGTCCAAGGGCGATGATGGCATGCCACGCCCGACGTTGTTCGACCGTTTGTGCTGTCAAAGGGCCATGATGGCATGCCACGCCCGACGTCATCCGACCGTGTGTGCTGCCCATGGGCCATGATGGCATGCCACGCCCGATGTCGTCCGACCGTGCGTGCAATCCAAGGGCGATGATGGCATGCAACACCCGACGTCGTCCGATCGTGTGTGCTGTCAAAGGGCCATGATGGCATGCCAAGCCCAATGTCGTCCGGCTGTGTGTGCTACCCAAGAGCCATGTTGGCATGCCACGCCCGACGTCGTCCGACCGTGCATGCATTCCAAGGGCGATGATGGCATACAACGCCTGACGTCGTCCGACCGTGTGTGCTGTCAAAGGGCCATGATGGCATGACACGCCCGATGTCGTCCGGCCTTGTGGTGCCCAAGGGCGATGATGGCATGCCACGCCCGATGTCGTCCGACCGTGCGTGCAGTCCAAGGGCGATGATGGCATGCAACACCCGATGTCGTCCTACCGTGTGTGCTGTCAAAGAGCCATGATTGCATGCCACGCCTGACATCATCCGACCGTCTGTACTGCCCAAGGGCGATGATGGCATGCCACGCCAGACGTCGTCCGACCGTGTGAGCAGTCCAAGGAAGATGATGGCATGCCACGCCTAACGTCGTCCGACCGTGCGTGCTGTCCAAGGGCGATGATGGCATGCCACGCCCAACGTGGTTTGACCGTGTGTGCTGCCCATGTGCGATGATGGCATGCAACACCCGACGTAGTCTGATTGTGTGTTCTGCCCAAGGGCGATGATGGTATGCCACGCCCGACGTCGTTCGACAGTGTGACCTAGTCCAAAGTTGATGATGGCATGCATTGCCCGACGTCGTCCGACCGTGTAAAGTAGTCCAAAGACATTGATGGCATGCCACGCCCGACGTCGTCCAACCGTGCGTGCTGTCCAAGGGAAATGATGGCATGCCATGCCCGACGTCATTCGACCGTGCATGTAGTCCAAGGGCGATGACGGAATGCCACGCCTGATGTCGTCCAACCGTGGATGCAGTCAAAGGGCCATGATGGCATGCCATGCCCGATGTCGTCCGATCGTGCGTGCTGTCAAAGGGCAATGATGGCATGCCACGCACGACGTAGTCCGACCGTGTGTGCTGCCCAAGGGCGATGATGGCATGCCACGCCTGACGTGGTTTGACCGTGCGTGCAGTCTAAGGGCGATGATGGCATGCAACGCCCGACGTCATCCGATCGTGTGTGATGTCAAAGGGCCATGATGGCATGCCATGCCCGACGTCATCTGATCGTGCGTGCTGTCCAAGGGTGATGATCGGATGCCACGCCCGACGTCGTTCGACCGTGAGTGCTACCCAAGGGCGATGATGGCATGCACTGCTCGACGTCATCCGACCGTGCGTGCTGTCCAAGGGCAATGATGGCATGCCACGCCTGACGTCTTTCGACCGTTCGTGCAGTCAAGGGGCGATGATGGCATGCCACGCCCAACGTCATCCGACCGTGTGTACTGTCAGAGGGCCATGATTGCATACCACGTCCGACCGTGCATGCTGTCCTAGGGCGATGATGGACTGCCACGTCCGACCGTGTGTGCTGCCCAAGGGCGATAATGGCATGCCACGCCCGACGTCGTCTGCGTGTTGTCCAAGGGCGATGATGGCATGCCACGTCCGATGTCGTTCGACCGTGTGTGCTGCCCAAGGGCGATAATGGCATGCCACGCCCGACGTAGTCCGACCCTGTGTGCTGCCCAAGGGCGATGATGGCATGCCACGCCCGACGTCGTTCGACCTTGAGTGCAGTCCAAGGGCAATGATGGCATGCCACACCCGTCTTCATTCGATCGTGTGTGCTGTCAAAGGGCCATGATGGCATGCCACGCCTGATGTCGTCTGACCGTGCGTGTTGTCCAAGGGCGATGATGGCATGCCACGTCCAACATCGTCCGACCGTGAGTGTTGCCCAAGGGCTATGATAGCATGCACTGCCCGACGTCGTCCAACCGTGCGTGCTGTCCAAGGGCGATGATGGATGCAACGCCCGACGTCGTTCGACCGTGCGTGCAGTCAAGGGGCGATAATGGCATGGCAAGCTCGACATCGTCTGACCGTGTGTGCTGTCAGAGGGCCATGATGGCATGCCACGCCCCACATCGTTCCACCGTGCGTGCTGTCCATGGGAGATGATGGACTACCACGTCCGACCGTGTGTGCTGCCCAAGGGCGATAATGACATGCCACGCCTGACGTAGTCCGACCGTGTGTGCTGCCCCAGGACGATGATGGCATGGCACGCCCGACGTCGTTCGACCATGCGTACAGTCCAAGGGCGATGATGGAATGCCACGCCCGACGTCGTCCAACCATGTGTGTTGTCAATGGGCCATGATGGCATGCCATGCCCGACATCGTCTGACCGTGCGTGCTGT
>JABWTJ010001249.1:83764-86264 GCA_016801875.1 Solanum sitiens
CACGCCCGGTCCATAGAAGCGTCTGGCCGTACATGGCCTTACGTGCCCGTGCGTGCGACGCCTAGAGTTAGCCGTAACAGGAGCTCTAGAACTCGCCACTCGCCCGAAAGCACTGCCGTTTCCACACCAAACGCTTCTATAAAACCGATCGTGAGAAGTTCCCTCGGCAGCGCACGGTTGCCCCGCAGACGTCGCCGGCATGTTTTTGTAAGCGCCCAAAGGCGTAGCACGTACAAGCCATGCATGCCATCAAACGCCCCCGCAGCACGCCTACTAAGCCCACAGGACGCCCATGACGTCCGCCTTGTTACGCCTCAAACGCCCCGCAGACGTCGCCGGCATGTTTTTGTAAGCGCCCAACGGCGTAGCACGGACGAGCCATGCATGCCACCAAGCCCCCACGCAGCACGCCTACTAAGCCCACAGGACGCCCTTGACGTCCCCGCCTGCTTTCGCCTCAGTCGCCCCGCAGACGTCGTCGACGTGTTTTTGTAGACGCCCAACAGCGTAGCACGGACGAGCCATGCATGCCATCAAGCGCCCACGCAGCACGCCTACTAAGCCCACAGGACGCCCTCGACGTCCGCCTGCTTTTTGCGCCTCAACCGCCCCGAAGACGTCGCCGACATGTTTTTGCAAACGCCCAACGGCGTAGCACAGACGAGCCATGCATGCCATCAAGCGCCCACGCAGCACGCCTACTAAGCCCACAGGACGCCCTTGACGTCCGCATGTTTTCGCCTCAGTCGCCCCACAGACGTCGCCGACGTGTTTTTGTAGACACCCAATGGCGTAGCACGGACGAGCCATGCATGCCATCAAGCGCCCACGCAGCACGCCTACTAAGCCCACAGGACGCCCACGACGTCCACCTGCTTTGCGCCTCAAACGCCCCGAAGACGTCGTCGACATGTTTTGTAAACACCCAACGGCGTAGCACGGACGAGCCATGCATGCCATCAAGCGCCCACGCAGCACGCCTACTAAGCCCACAGGAAGCCCTCGACGTCCGCCTGCCTTCGCCTCAGTCGCCCCGCCGACGTCGTCGACATGTTTTTGTAGACGCCCAAAGACGTAGCACGGACAAGCCATGCATGCCATCAAGCGCCCACGCAGCACGCCTACTAAGCCCACAGGACGCCCGTGACGTCCGCCTGCCGTCGCGTCACTCGCCCCGCCGACGTCGTCGACGTGTTTTTGTAAACGCCCAACGGCGTAGCACGGACGAGCCATGCATGCCATCAAGCGCCCACGCAACACGCCTACTAAGCCCACGGGACGCCTATGCCGTTTGCCTGCCTGCGCATCAGTCTGCCTCCAACACCTCTACCCCCCTTATATATGCTTAAAAAAGTTTTACCCATGTGACAGGAGTAGACATGGATTTTCCAGAGAATCATAATGGAAATGTACAACCCAAATATGCACGTTCTAAGGTACAAACACCCATCAGCTTTCACAAATGACTTTTATATACATAAAAAAATATTTTCCACCAATTTTTTTTAATTTTTATTTTTTCCGAAATTTCCGAAAAATTAGTAATAAATTAATAACAAATAGGAAAAATATCGAAAAAATATGAAATCAACACCGAAAATTCACAAATAAATATAGTAACCTTAAAATAAAAAATTTATTACATTTTAATTTTTAAAATGAGACATAAAAGTTAATAAACCGTAAAAATAAATTATAAAATAAGAATTAAAAGTCGGAAAAATACGAAAAAGCTCGAAAACACTTCTAAACATGTCAAAGTAATTATAGGCTACATATTTGCACAAATAAAAGATGATTCAATATCGTATGAGCCGTAAAAGTAATGAAAAATGATACGAACTAGCCACATGAGGCGGAAACGTTTAGAATAGATAATAGAAAGTAGATGAATATATTTGTTATGCATGAAGGTTGTTTGAAACTCCTTTGATTTATGTATGGCGTTAACATCCGCATGTTTCGACTAGAGCTCGAACAATGTCACGCAAGCCACGATCGATGCGGGCAGGCCACGGCCGACCGGTGTGTGATGTCACGCCCGACGTCGTTCGACCGTGCGTGCTGAGCAAGGGTAATGACGACATGCCACGCCCGGCGTCGTTCGACCGTGCGTGCTGCCCAAGTGGCGATGATGGCATGCCACGCCCGACGTCGTTCGAACGTGCATGCTGCCCAAAGGCGATGACGGCATGCTACGCCCGACGTCGTTCGACCGTTAGTGCTGCCCAATGGCGATGATGGCATGCCACGCCCGACGTCGTTCGACCGTTAGTGCTGCCCAAGGGCGATGATGGCATGCCACGCCCGACGTCGTTCGACCGTGCGTGCTGATCAAAGGCGATGAACGCATGCCACGCCCGGCGTCATTCGACCGTGCGTGCTGCCCAAGTGGCGATGATGGCATGCCACGCCCGACGTCGTTCGACCGTGCGTGCTGCCCAAGTGGCGATGATGGCATGCCACGCCCGACTTCGTTCGACCGTGCGTGCTGCCCAAG
>JABWTJ010001250.1:0-96888 GCA_016801875.1 Solanum sitiens
GGAGATATGATGAGGCCATTAATACTTTGAAGGTTATTGTTCAGCAGACTGGAAGAGAGAGTGAGGATAGAGCTATGGTCTTTATCTCCATGGCAAAAGCATTATGCAATCAGGAGAAGTTCACGGATGCAGAGAAGTGCCTTGAAATTGCATCTGGAATCCTAGGAAAGAAAGAAAAAACCTCCCCTGTTGAAGTTTCGGAGGCATACATGGAAATTTCTATGCTGTATGAGACAATGGATAAGTTTGAAGCTGCTATATTACTATTAAAGAGAACACTGGCAATGCTTGAAAAGCTACCTCAGGAACAACATTCAGTTGGAAGTGTTTCAGCACGAGTTGGCTGGTTACTTCTCTTAACTGGTGGAGTGCAGCATGCTATTCCTTTCTTGGAGGATGCAGCGGAGAGGCTGAAAGAAAGCTTTGGATCAAAACATTATGCAGTTGGTTATGTATACAATAATTTGGGTGCAGCATATTTGGAATTAGATAGACCACAATCTGCTGCCCAGGTTTTTGCATATGCCAAGGATATCATGGATGTTTCTCTTGGTCCTCATCATACAGATACAATTGAAGCATGCCAAAACCTTTCAAAAGCATATGCTGCCATGGGGAGGTAAGAAATTCAATCTTTTCTTTTAAGTTATATTGGCATTTGTTAGTGTGCATTTTTCTCTTTGAATGCATGTACCTTTACCAAGTACACTACATGATCAATTGAAATATGTGTCATAAGAATCCTTCATTTGTCTTTGATGTACCGGTTAAAACGGGCTTAAGAGGCAGGCAATGGTATGTCATGCCAAATATAATAAAAATTAGCACAAACTGCATGTATTCATATCCAATACTAGCACACCCCTGTATCATGTATGTTTAAATGTATCCATGCAACATTTATTGAAACAAGAATATAACTTTTTAAGTTGATTCTTGAGATTACCTTTCTGCCGTTCTTTTTTCGTCTTACCTCTTGAATTTGTTGATCTATATCTTATATGGTTGATTTTTGTTTCCATGCATTCCTCATATAAATCTTATTAGCATGTCAAGGAAATAGGTACTCCTCTTAGTAGCCTTCAGTATCCGTGGTTTATCTGACATGTTATTTCATATGCCAAGCTTCTTCGTGCTCTATATGTTCCCTTGTGCTCTCACACATTTGTCGGAAATTAGTTTTCTAGTTATATAAATGTACTATGGCCTGGGTGGATGCACTGCCTCATATTCTGTCACGTTGGAAGTATATCGATACCAACTTTTGGAGTCTCTCTTTTCTTGGTAGAGATTAGTGGTCTGCTGCTATGCTGTGACAGTGACAGAACAACTTACTACCAATAGATTTGATCAATTATCTATATGAATCATTCGTGGTTGGTATAAATTCCTTTTTTATTGGATGGAGATATGTAAAGGAGGATAATAGATGGAAACAACACCAAAGCTTGTAATTGTTCATCTTTGCAAGTGACTTGATACAATTGAAATATTGAGAAGCTTTAATTACAACTATTAGTTGATCGATTTTGATTCACGCATATGAATGAACCATAGTAGATCTAACAAACTAATAAAGTTTATCTATCTAAGTAGACAACTTCACATTCGTAGCTTTGCAACCAAGGGTGTAGCTTAGTGGTCAAAGAAGTTGGAACACAAATCAATGGAGATAAGGATTCAAATCCGAACAGAGGTCAGGTGATTCCTTACCATGTTCTTAGATCTTGGTGGATAGAGTTTCCAGTAGCTATATGTAATACCCGAATGGAATAGTCATGGTATGGAAGTTGGTCCGGCCACTACCGGTATCAAAATACAAGACATATGTAGCTTAGTGGTGAATAATTTGAATTAGTTTATTAGGTCAAGGATTTAAACTCACCAATAACATTTGCGGCTGAAGAGATGTTTTTTCTTTTTTCTTTTCCTTCTGATAAGACAAAGGTCATTCACAAAAACAGCACCAAGAGAGTGCTGGAAACTGTACATGATGTATGATTTAGTCTCCTATTCAAAATACGAGTATTCAAGTAAACTGGAGTGTCAATAGATTAAAAGATCTGTCAACGTGATGTACATCTTTCATCTTAAACCAACAAAGAAGAAGATTTGAGACAAGTAAATGTTATACAATGAATTTCAGTAATCCTTTCAATAATCTGGAACTTCTTTGGCTGTTACCTTCTCAAAAAAATAAATAAATCTCGAACTTCTTTCCTTCTTATTGTCCATATAATGCACAGGGCTATGCTGTTCCATATTGTCTTCAGTTGCTTTGTAGTATTCTTCTGAGAAGAGTCTTCTCCGGCAACTGATTACATCCTTTACTTTGCTGGTATCATCCATCTAACTCTCAACATCCTTGGAAGCATTCTCCATAAATGGGCATAGTGACAGTGAAGAAATAGGTGTTCCCAGTCTTCTTCTGCACTATTACACAGGTCGTCGCTGCAACAACATATGTATCCCCTCCAGGGATTTTTCTTTAGGGTGAAGCAGGCTTTGTGCGCCTATCCATGTGGAGCACATTTCTTTTAAGGGTGTCTTGTTCTTACACAACCTGTCAGTGCTAGTTGCTACTCTTACCTGCTTTCCATGTAAGTGAATCTAGTGAGCCTAGGCTTGGGGCATTCTCCAGAGGGTGTTGGCATGTTGGGCCACTCTTTTTATTGCCAGATCCTGATAATTTCATTCAGGATTATAGTTCACCTGCCATTTAATCGTCAGCCTTCAATAGAATCTTTTGCTCCATGGCAATGAAATACTGGTCAGGAAATGCTTCCTTGATGGAATTTTTCTAATCAACATCTGATCTTCTTTTCATCAGCAACCTTCAGTTTACCAGTGTTTGACCATAAGCTCCTTATGCTTTTTCAAAGAGCAAAGTGTTATGTAAGGGTTATTGCCATGGTACACCAAGGGTCGTGTATCCCATATTTTGCATCGAGTATCTTTCTCCAGAGGGCTTCTTCTCTACTGAATCTTCATAACCGTTTGAACAACATGCATTTGTTCCGTAGACTCTAGTTTTTTTCTTTAAAGACTTCTAAGTTCTCCTCACTTGTGGTTGCTGTTACAATAGATAGTTTCACCGAGTGTATCAGAGTCCTTCCTTTAGGAAACTGCTCCTTGTTTCTCACCATATGTAGGCATAGGGAACATGGACACAATAAGGGGTCGTTTGGTAGAGTGTATAAGAATAATGAAAAATATAATGTATTAGTAATGCTTGTATTAGATATGCTTGCATTAGTTATGATGCAGTTGTGAATGGCGAGCGCCTCATCGCCAAAGGCGAGAGGCGAGCCGAGGCGAGCGCCTCATCGCCAAAGGCGAGAGGCGAGCCGAGGCGAGCCCTTCTCGCCATTCCACACTGAGGCGAGGCGACATACAAAAGGCGACCCATGGCAAGCTAATGGCGACAATAATGGCGGCGCCTTTTTGATTTAATTTTTTAAAAAAGATTTGACTTAACAATATTAGTCAAAATTAGTTTTTTTTTTTCTATTTTCAAAATTTGCTGCTGCGCGACTCCTCTTCCCCTCGCGATCTCTTCTCCCCGACTCCTCTTCCCCTCGCCGGTCGCGTCTCTTCGAGACTTCGAGTTGCTGCTGCACTGAGGACCTGAGGTATACCTCTTTTTTGCTGCTCCTCGACTCCTCTTCCTCGTGCAATCTTTTCTGTTCTTCTTGAGTTTTCTTCTTTTTCTTCAGTTGCTCTATTTTTTTTTCCCCTTCATCACTGCTGAATCAACATAGTAATAAGAGAAAAATGTTTAGTGTGCTGACTGCTCTATGTTTTTTTCCTCTGTTCTCTTATGAGTTTTTGAATTGAAATATTTTGCTAATATATGTTATTGCTATTGAGATTTTGGATAGTTATACATGCAATTAAATATATTTAATTTTGGTATTAACTAGCGCCTTTTTCAAAAAGGCGAGCGGCGCCGCGTGGCGAGGCAGGCCCTTTTCACCTTTTGTCGCCACTCGCCGTCCAAAACACTGGTTATGATGAGATCTTTTTATGCAATGTTTGGTTTGGTGTACAAAAAATATTATGCATTACATAATTATAGAAAAAATATTTGCTTACAAAAATACCCTCCACAAATATAGTGGAAAGGATGTAAAAAAGTTTTTAAGGGAAATTGTGTCTGTAATAATATTAATGCATGCATTAGAACCAATTGCATTACTAATGCATAGAAATAGATGGTATTAGTAATACACTCTTCAATACACAATAGAGTGTATTACTAATACAAACATTAGTTGTGCATAGGTTAGAAAAGTGTGCCAAACAAGGTACTACTAATCCATCAAGCTAATGCAAGCATTATTTTCTCTAATACACTCTACCAATAAACTCTACCAGACGACCCCTAAATTTATGAATGCTATCCAAGACACTATTAGGACTAGCATGATTGCTATAGATACATATTGTTTCTTTAATATTGAAAGTCCCTTTTCAAACTTTTCAATCACACCTTGCATATCAGGTTCCACCTGATTTTTTCCTCCCAAAGGAAGGTCCAAGCATACTTTTGGTATTTCTCACAACCCAAAGTGTGCTAATTCCTGTTTGTTTCTTAATTCATTTGCTTGAAACAAAGAACTCTTTCTAACATTTATATGTAGCCCCAATCCTTGAATGAAATCAAAATGACCCTTAAGTGTTATAATTTTCACTTCTGCACCATAGATAATTAGAGCATTAGCAGCATATGCTAAAGAACCTCTGGGTTTAGTCTTTTAGGGAACTCCTATTTTGCCTAATCAATCTTGTACTAGCATTGGAATGAAATAATTCTGAATAAACCGGAATGGACACACAGGATTATGCAGCAAGTCCCAACTAGTTTTGAGATCAGGAAATGATTATTTACTGATTGATCCTAGGACAAAGATCAACATCAAACGATGTGATTTATATTGGTATACTACATAAAGGATACGCATATATTGGTAACATAAACATACTATGTTATATAAGTTACTTTGATTGAAGAAAGATGTTATGGATGTAAAAGCCTTTTGGATTTCCCCTACATTTGGAGTTCTCTTTTTTTGTTAATGGAGGTATTTACGCCTGAAAAGGAAATATAAACTTGAGAAAAATGAAAAACTCAAACAAAACATTTTCTATCCAGGAAATTTGATCAGTGGATGAAGTTTATTCAAAATTATTCCTCAGTATTATTTAATGATGTCCAACATCTAATTGGTGCCGATAGGTTGCACCAATCATTCCCACCTCTGTTTTGAGCTTTTCCTACTGGTATCAAGGTAGAGATTTCCATCTGTAGTGAATTGGCATTAAGACTTTAATAGTTTAATTGGAGTCAACCGTTCCACTCAATACCATTTGGGGTCACTGGTCCTCCTTGCGCTAAATTTAATTGCAACTTGTTACTGAATTATAACACAAAAGCATCTTTCTTTATTCCTTAGCTTTTATCGTACATTAGATTATTAGTTTGTGCAAGGATTGCAGCTGTTCAATCACAATTACACTAAAAGTTTAAACATCAAGTTACTTCTGTTTTTTAAATTTTCTGGAGTTAGATAATGGCTTTGAGTCGTCACTATGCGCTCATAAACAACTTTGGATGACATATTGACAGACAGAATTCTGATATTGACTTTCTTTGTAATATTGATTATAATTAATTCTGTTGGCTGGATTCATAGTTGTCATTCTTCTCCGTGCTTTCTGCTATTGCATCTGTCTTAGACTCTTAGGTGGAAACTTGATGTGCAACATAGCGTATTCTCTGTACACTTCTAAATTTGAGGACAAGATTAATTGTCATCATAATGTTTTCACCGACTGTCATTTTTAAAAAATAAAATTGTCACAAGCAAATAGACAAAATCTGGAGAAGGCTCTGTGGAAATGCAATTTGAGAATCCTGTAAAAGATGGGTACAGTGATTTATTTAACACAACTTCAAGAGCGTCAGGACCAATTATGACGTCCAGAGGTTCAGTTGTTGTAACATATGCTTCCATATTCAACCACATAATTACCTAAATCAGCATATGTTATCCTAAAACCTTAGTTAAGGAAATCATATTTGTTGGGAACTAAGCGTACATGACTCTTGCTAGTGAGTTTCCTTATTTATACCTTTATCAAGCTCCTATAGAGGCTTGAATCTAGAAGTCCTTTATCTTTAGAAAAGTACAATTGAACGGTTTATTACAGTTTTATGATGTTCTTAGTTGAGCGTGAAAAATATGTCTTAACATGTTGCTTCGTATTTTTCAGCTATCAGCTTGCTATAAACTTCCAGGAGAAAGCAATTGAGGCTTGGGAAGGCCATGGTCCAAGCGCAGTAGATGAACTTAAAGAAGCTCATCGACTTCTTGAACAACTGAAGAAGAAAGCTTCTGGTGTATCCGATGGGAACATGATGAAGGCCTTGCCTTTGACTAGTTCTAGTGAACAAGTTGTAGTTTCAGCCATTGAAAGGCAAAGAAATGCAACTAAAATGCTGAATCAATGATGTTCTCCGTAAGTTTATTAATCTTCTCTTTCCCTTTTAGGAATAAAACTATACCTTTTGTTAGTTTGATGTATCATTTTCACTCAAACCTATTCTTATAAAGCTTCACTAAGGATATTAAAGCTACGAGATCAATCAGTCTGCGACTTTCATCTACATTGAGGTCTCTGTCATGGTTTGGTTCTGAAAACCACTTTGATGTGTTTGAATATTTCGTTTTAATAGCAAGTTTTTGTATCCTTTTTGGTGTTGCTAATATTAGACGAAGAAAGATGAGCTTGAATGGAACGACACAGACAATGAGTATTCATATGGTTGATTTTTTTTTCCTCACATGGCATGGAATTTGACCATGCTACATTTTCGTTTGTTGTCTCTGCAATTTGTGACATAAATATTTGCAACACGCAGAATCTTGCATAAAAAAATATTGTACTGGAGAAAGAGATTTTGAAATTACTTTACTCTTTTCGTATATTGTGAATCTTGATGTTTGACTTATTTTGTTAATTAATACTTTATTAGTGCGTTCACACAGATTAAAAATAAAAAAAACTTCCTAATCAAATTAAGGTCCACTTTTATCATTTTTACAGAAGTTGTTTAACTAAACAACTTAAGAATAGTTAGATTAGTCAACATAATTAATTGAAATGCGAGTAATAAATATTTTTTTCATTGTCAATTTTAAATTCATTTATAATTCTAATAGATTGAAGTGAGTAACTGTAAAGACAGCTTCACATGAGTTTCTGCCTAGAAAAATGTACTATGCTCTTCAAGTTTGACCAATTCATATAGTGACAATTGTGCTACATTATGTAAATATTTACTCTCAATAAATATAAAAATGCAATATTTTGTAATATTATTATTAACTCCAGAGAAATATTCATTGCTTATCGTTCCAATTTTATGGATCTCGAAGGGACGTGGTGTAATGGGCTCCTTGCCATGATTGTCCACCCTTATCTCATTTCTTAGCCATTCCTTCTGATTTTCTCACACAATCATCACCACTCATGAAAAATCATTACTAGTACAAAATATAAATAATTTTTTTTTGCTACCTAGCCATACCATTGTGACTTTACAATGATTTTAATTTTTCTCAATAATGCTATGTTTCATATATCTTCTATTCTATCCTATCCTATTCTTATACAAAAATAACAAATAAAACATTTTACCATAAGGTAAAAGATGAATTTCTGTTGTGATGAATTGAACTTTGTGGACGTGACAGTCAGTTACAATAGGTAAACTATCAAATATATTGATTCTATACCTAAGTCTAAAACCATGTTAATATTTGTGTAAAGTTGCAACAAAGAATGAAAAAACAAATTCAAAGATCAAAATTTTTAAGATTCAAAAGGTAAAACTGATGTCTTGGATCTTCTATGTCCAAAAGAAAAGATGGATTTTCGAATCGATCTGCTACTGCTTTCGCCATTGTTTCTCATCTGCCTATTATGACGTATCATCTGTTGCACTGACAAATAAACATGTCGATCTGCTGCTGAATCCATCGAAAACGATCTCCTTATTGGTTCAACTGAAAACAGAGCATCTTTATCTCTTACATTTATACATTCATCTCCCATCATTGAATACTTCCTTGTTTGTCCTTTATCCAACTTATCAATCCTCTGATCAAATTTACTCGATCTGCTAATAGAGTTTTGCGCCTCTGTTCCAAGTTCACCACTCAATTCAATCACTACAAAATCTTCCTCACTTCTTCTTCTCAGAAGTGGAATATGAGGATCTTGAGGTGATGAATTTGGCGCAATAATCATATCAATCATATTTTTAGTTGTTGTACCTGAAATGCTAGTTCTACAAAGAGGACAACTAGCATTATTTTGAAGCCAAATATCAATGCAATCTAAATGGAAAGCATGACTACATTTTGGAAGAAGTCTAAGCATTTCATCTTCTTTAAATTCATTCAAACAAACAACACATCTTCTAAAACTTCTTTCACCAACTCTGTTTTTGCTGTATGGAAAAGTTGGAATTTCTCTTATTACCAATTCATCAAGTCCTCTGCTTTCTCTTGATGGTGTATAAGCCATTAAAGGATCTTCATATTGACGTGGACGCGTATTGAAGAAGCGTCTTAATGGATCAAATTGTTGCCAGTTGATGCAGCATTTCGTTACAAAGATGTAGTAACTGACTAGCAAGAATCCTATTGCCATGATTCCTAACATCGCAACGCCAATTATAGGGAAGCCGTTTTCAGAAACTGCACCCATTGGAGTTACACTAATGTTGTTGTTCTGCTGGTTTTTGAATGAAACAAGAAACTGGGATACATGAATGAACATACGTTTACGCGATGCTGCTGCATCCATCGATATGGTAACGAATAAAGAATATGACGAGCTTGATTAATTGAAGTTGTATGCGTTTTATGAATTGAACGAGATTCAAGCTGGAGTGAATGTTTTTAGTTTTTATGAAGAAGTGAAAACTTAGAAAGTCAAATATGAATAAAGAAATAAGAGCATTGAATGAAGTGTGGAGAGTTTTGAGGAACACATGCAATTAATTATGTGTAATAATTGATGTTCAAGATTGATAAAAATATAACATAAAGTGTTTGAAAATGCTGAGACATGTAGTTGGGAGATGGAGACATGGAGTGAACAAAAAATGCAAGTTGACTATATTATTAAACTAATAAAAGAGTAATAGAGTATGAAACAGACTTCACATTTCCACTTGGCCTGTGCTCCATTTCTTTTTTGGCATTTTATTTCTGTTTACGTTTACTTGTTCATTATTTTAAAAATAATTCTTTATTTTTAGGAAAAATGTACAAGTATCTTTCTGAACTATAATCGAAATTTCAGAGACACACTTTAACTAAACTAAATTCCTATTATCCTCCTGAACTTTTCTTTTTTTTTGTAATTTTGTGCACCTTTTGTCTTACGTAGCACACTTCGTAACTCCACACAATTGAAGCGCATGAGAGATATTTCAATGCCACATAAGCAAAAAAAATGCACAAAATTACAAAAAAAAATCAAGTTCCTATATGTTTTTTTCTCTTAAAAATGTTTCTCTAGCTCTGTGGAGTCCTTTTCCCTCTGTGAATTTCAAGAAATCGATTTATACAGTGACAAGCCATGGGTTTAAATTGCTATTCCCGTGACTCAAATTATATGTTATTCTAAAAGTTAATATAGAAAATTAATACTCCTTTCGTGTAATAGTAGTTTTTCATAATTAAATGTTTAACAATACTAGTTTACTTTATGAAATTAATGATTATACGTTTAGTTCCTAACTTACCCTTATCATTCACTGTAGTCGTTACCAATTACACATTTTTCAAGACATTGTATTTATTATATGCAAAGAGTGATATATTCCCTCCGTCCCATTTTATATGCCACCTTTCGGATTTCAAGATTAAAAAAAGTCTATCTTTGACCGTAAATTTTTCATAGATCTTAAACTTTTGAATTATTAATTATTATGACTCATAGTACTTTTTACGTAATTTACAAATATATAAATTTTATTTCAAAAAAATCGAAGATTTTATGCTCAAATTTCCGGTCAAACTTAAATTATTTAGCTCTCAAAAAATAAAAGGTGTCATATAAATTGGGACAGATGGAGTCATAAAATTACTCTTCTATTTATAGTTTCTTAAGGAATGTACAAAATCAACAGTGAACAACTATTACTGGACAAAATTAATTAGCGTCTCATTAACATTCCAAAATAGAATAGTGAACAACTAGTCAGATATAACATTGAAACTTAAATAAACTTAAATATTTGTGGCAAAAAGACAATGGTATGGAAGTATAAAAAACATTAAAATGTCTCATTATTTTCTCAGTGTAGATAGGGGAATGGGATGAGTGATGAGTGATAAATGTAGAAGATATGGGTGCCTAATCCTATAATGATTCACAAGACACAAAAAGTAGTACTTGAAGTATGTTGCACGATTCCTAATTTGAAGTGAAAAAAAGAGAGAAATGGACCCTAACATCAACATCAATACCGACCAAATGGTCCATGCAACTCTAGGCGTGGGTGACCTCATTAACACTAGGGCTTTCAATCTTCACACTTCAACTAATAAGGGAATCAACTACTACTACTTTTTTGGAGCATCTAATAGCTGAGAGATGAATTCAAAATTTAATGTGAATTATAAGTTGTTATGAATGATTAATGTAAATTATCGTATGATAACTTATTTGTTGAAGTCAAGATGATTGGATCTAACTTGAACCTGTAAAAAATATGAACTACTTATTTGTTGTATAAAAAATTTGTTTTCTTTGGAATATGAACTACTTATTTTAACAGTTTCAGTGTGCACCGATTTCGATTGTTAAAGTACATGAAACTTATATAACATTACTATCATATCTTTCCAAGTAAATTTGAGAACTAAATGAAATCATTCACTACAATTATTATTTAAAAGAAATAATGTCAAACATTTCATGACCAAACGAACTATTACATCAGCTGAATATTTGAGTTAAACATACATATATATTTAGTTTTTACTCCTCAAGACTAATTGCTTCAAATGAGAAGACATCAGGAGGTTTTTTCTTCTTTACGATGTTAATAATTTATTTAATTTGTATATTGGTGTATAGTATTGTATATCAAATTTAGATATTGTGGTATATTGAGTGTATAATATTGTATATCAAATTCTTAAATATTGTTGTAAAAAGATACATGAAAGTTTTGTATATTATTATACACCGGATGTATGTTTTGTATATTGTTATAGACCAAAATTTAAAGAATTACATAATTTGACAAACACGGGCTATCTATTTAATTTATTACACATCGAATTACAGTTCATTGCTATAGTTAGAATTTCATATGAATTCCCTACCTTCACCCTGTATTTCCCGCCTAATACAATGTTCTAGATTGCAAAACAAATATATATTTTACTTTGTGTGTGTTTATTTGTATTATGTGAAATATAGGCGAAAGATCGTATCAAGCAAGAGATGGTGGACTAGATCTCTCTTCTTCCTCTTCGATTTTCATACTCACTCTCAGTATGATTAAATGAGGGAGAGATATAATATTGTATCAATTATATTCTGAAAGAGTATACAACACATAATACAAATGTATAGTAAGGACAAAATAAAGCTTAATACATTGATACACATCTATATTCAATTGCAGTTACGCTCAAATATATTGAGACAAAGTATACACAAGGAGTAAAAACACTTGATACACAAAATGATTACACAATTAATTAAGATATGTTAATCCATATTTATTTATAAAAGAATTTTATCATAGAAGAGCCAGTTACTTATATATTGAACCAACGATTATTCTATATAAAATTGTATATATGTGAGTTTGTAACAACATCTAATCACACTACAACAAAAACAACTTTTAGCGGCAATAAAATGACACATGAATAAAGAGTGTTAAAGTCTTTACCGGCATTAGTTAAGTGCCATTAGATCCCATGTCGCTAAAGCCTTTAGGGACATATACAAAGAATGTTAATTGCCGCTAAAAGTACATATTTAGCGGCAATTCCTAATTAATTGCCGCTAAAGCTCATTTTTGATGTAGTGTCACAACTATTCATTATAAAACGAACGTGTGTATTTGCTCATTTAATAAGGTTGAGTGAGAGTATAAATATTTTTTTGATAGTCTTCTAAAATTAAATACAACTTAAGAGATTCAAATTGCATGCCATACAAAATTCCAACTTCAAATAAACCTAATCTGATCAAATTATATATTTGAAATCATATCCAAACGCGCCTTGGATTAAGCATCATTTTGTATGACATCAGTATGAGCACCAAAAGCCTTGGAAGCATTGATAAAATCTTTGTAGAGAATGGATTTGTAGAGAGGTGGATTAGATTCATTCAACAAGACTTTTGCTGGCTCAACAATGCTGTTTGGAGTTGGATTCACAAATAGAGCTATTGATGTTCTTGCTTCCTTTGAATTTGTTACTGCTCTATGCTCCATACTTCTTAGCATCCCATTGCTGATAATCTATTTCATTCATTAAAATTACATAAAAAAATATGTAAAATTAATGTGAGAGAAATCATGTAGTTGTTCGCTACGTGACATAATACACGTAGGAAGCTACATAGAACACAAAATTGTCATGTAGGATGCCACCTAGAATGAATGTATCTAGTTGTTCAATTTTTTGCAAATTTAAGTGGCTATACACTTAAAGTTGAAGGACATAATTATCAGGTAAAACCAAGTTAAGAGACATATAAATTTATGTTATAATCTAAATAAAAATGAATAATATTGTTATTATTATAATCTTATGTATATACATATGACTTGTATTATCAGTTTAAAAAGTATATGAACAGGTACATACCTCTAATTGATTGCCTATGTTAACAACAAAAGCATTAGGCACAGCCTCAACATACATCCACTTTCCATCAACCAAAACTTGAAGCCCACTCACATTGCCTTGATATATTAGTGTTATGAGGCTTGGATCAAGATGTTTTGGTATGCCTAAAGTCAAGCTTGGATTTGGACATGGTGGATAATTATTTGCTGACAACAATTGAACTTCACTTTGTTCATCAAAGTAGCCTGATTCAATTCCTAATCCTTCCCCTATTAGCTCCAAAATTGTCAAACTCAACATCCTTATTTCCGCTACGTATCTTCCCACAACTTCTCTGTTATCAATAACAAAATGCATCAGTAATTCAATTCAATTTCTACTAGATTATTGTAGCACATAGTCTGTTTAGCCAAACTTCAAAAGACTTCAAAACCTTAGTCAAGCACTTTCTAATATTATTAAAAGCGCTTTTAAAATTGATCAACTAAACACAAACTGCTATTTTTTAGAAGTAGTAGAACTACTTGTCAAGCACAAATTGTTGCTCTAATATTATCAAAAGTACTTTAAAAATTGATTAGCTAAACACAAACGGTTACTTTTCAAAAAGTAAGAAGATTTGAAATTTTAGTATGTATTGTTTAATTACCTGTAGGTAGGTGGTTTATCAGGCCAACTTTGCATGCATTTGTCAAGAGGGTGACAAGGGTGTTTTATATTATCCCTCCATAAATGAACACCATTTTTAACTTCTTCTTCACTCCCTGTGAACATCCATCCTTTTCTGCTTGCTACATTTACTTTTTCTTCATTAGTTATGTTGTTTGAAAAACTCTTCAAAGGTAGATAATGCTTGACTCGCCACGTTCTCTGGGATTCCATGGTTGATCACCTAATTCAGGATTTGAATATTATGGATTCGAGTTTGAAATTCTATTATCACATGATCATATACAATTTACTAGATTATTCTTTGTAATTTGTTCACATCAAGTGAAACTTTTTAACATATAATCAAGGTCTAAAGTAAAGTTACTAAATTCAAATGAACTTATTTGACTATGACCACCTAGAATTTTTTTTAGTCTAGAGATCAAGATATATACAAGATACACATATTATAAATTTTATATACATATAACATATAATAGAGGAAATGAGATTTCCACGCCACTTACAAATTAAATTGAAGAAAATGATCTGTTGTATAGAAATGAAGACCTATTATAAGAAGGCCATAAAAATTTAAGAAAATTATAAGTGAACTACAAAATCAATTCTCCCCGATGTAAGTGGACAAAGATTTACATCGGATTGAGTCCTTTAAAAATACTTATAATATTAGTACCATAGAAAAGTTGATCTATACATACCTGGAAAAATCCAAATTCTTGACCAGATTGCAAGAGTTGCTTTATTGTTTCATTTTTTTGTGATTTTCCAACATCAATAACTGGGATTTTGGTGCATATTGGTATATGAGCATCACCTGGTCTTTCTTCTTTGGAAAATGTAAAGCATTGAGGCACACATTCAACATTGAACCATTTTGTCTCATGTTTCTCCATAATTGTTCTCAAATATTTTTCAATTCAAGCAAATTTAAACATGGATAGTGTATCTTATGCTATAATTTATAATAATTAAGTACATGTGCTTGCTACTTATGCAAATAGTTTCTTTATTGATTAATTAAAAGAAAGAGACATTATTAATTAATCAATTAGCCCATAACTCACATGACTATTTTATTGCAAAAATTATTTTCTTAGTTACGTCTCACGTTATCACTCCAACTTTAATTTCTTTGACATGGAACAACTTGCGCTTTTTTTTTTTTAAATAAAAATAAAAATAAAATGTAGCCGGCTATGGAGTTTCTTTGAAAAGAAATAATTTCGAAAAAATATTTAGTCTATTTGATCGAATTGATAGATACCAAACCCGATCCATTCTTTAGATTTGATCAATAAGATGACAAAAAAAATATGGATTGGTTCGTTATTGATTCTAAATATCTCTATAGTGATTTTAGCAATTCAACTTAAGATTATGATTAAATATATCGTTCAATGATGGCGACATTATTTTATATGTAGACCACTTGAAATAATATTTGTCAGATGTCACATACAATTATTACTTAACTATAACCAAAATTATATTATTTAACAATAATTTTTCTCTTTCATACCAATAGTCATATTATTCAAATACAAGTTGTAAGTCGTAGACATTTGAACATTATATTTCTTAGGAAAAACTACATATACTCCTAGTATAATTACTTAACGATACTGCTCTAAGTGACTAACCTTGTACTTAGGTGAGAGTAGATGGCTTTTACTGTTGAATCCATCCCATTTTTTGGTCAACTTTAGCTATTCAATTGGTACAAGTAATTGTTAAAAAGGAATAGTGATAAGAGTTGAAAATTAAGACTTGGTAGTTGGCAAATTGGTAAGATTTGCAACCCATTTTTGACTTTGCTATATTTACCTATGTCATTAGTGACATAGGCATGGTTTTATCTTTCTATAAATAGAGCATTCTTGCTCATTTGTAGAACACACCAAGTTAGAGAGAAAAACCATTTTGAGAGCAAAGTGAGGTATTCCATAGACTATACAAGAAAATAGTCTGTGAAGAAAAATAGAGTGTGAGCGATATTTTAGTAAGACGGAAACCAAAAGAGTGTTGTTCCTTTTGAGTGTGTAGTAGTCACTTTGAGTATTGTATTCGTGACTACACAGTGTAAAATTCCTTACTATAGTAATATCAGTTGCTCCTCTTGGCCCGTGGTTTTTTTCCTTATTCAGAAGGGTTTCCACGTAAAATTCTTGGTGTCGTTATTTTCCCATTTTATTTCCATTACTTTTACCATATATATTTTTGTGTTTGTCCGCGTTTTCCCAACAAATTGGTATCAGAGCCAAGGTTTTATCTGAGTATGCTCTGTGATTGCAGCACAGTCTGAACTTCCACATCAGAAAAGATTTACTTTGATTTGCGATAACTATATTTTTTGGGGAAAACAATGGAGGCCAACACAAGTAGAATGGTTACTTTGAATGGTGTTAATTATGCCATTTGGAAGGGAAAAATGGAAGATCTGCTTTATGTTAAGAATTTTTACAAACCAGTATTTAACACTGTAAAGCCTGATAATAAAACAGATGAAGAGTGGAATCTGTTGCACAGACAGGTTTGTGGATTCATTAGGCAATGGGTCGACGATAATGTGTTGAACCATATTTCTGGGGAAACACATGCTCGAACCCTATGGGAGCATCTTGAAAGTTTGTATGCTCGAAAGACTGGCAACAACAAAATGTTCTTAATAAAGCAGATGTTGAGTTTGAAGTATCATGATGGTTCTCCGATGACAGACCATCTGAATAATTTTCAGCGGATCATGAACCAATTATCTGCTATGGGCATCAAATTTGATGAAGAAATTCAAGGCTTGCTTCTACTTGGTTCCCTACCAGACTCTTGGGAAACATTTAGAACGTCATTGTCAAATTCTGCTCCGGATGGTGTGATCTCTATGGATTCCGCCAAGAGTAGTGTCTTGAACGAAGAGATGAGAAGAAAAACTCAAGTTTCCTCTTCGTCGGATGTCCTGATAACTGGCTCCAGGGGGAGAAACAAAACTCGTGGTTCTCAGAATAGAGAACAAAATAAGAGCAAATCCAGAGGCAGACTTAAGGATATTGAGTGCTATCATTGTGGTATGAAAGGGCACACGAAGAAGTTCTGCAGGAAGTTGAAGAGGGAGAACAAAAACAAAGAGAAAACTAAAGAAGATGGCAATGAAAATTGCCTAGCCACCGTCACCACCGAAGATCTTGTTACCGTTTTTGATGCAAACATGATAAATATTGCTTGTGATGAGTCAAGCTGGGTTGTGGACACTGGTGCCGCATCTCATGTGACATCAAGGAAGGATTTTTTCTCTTCCTATACTCCTGGTGATTTTGGAACCTTGAGTATGGGTAATGAGACTGTTTCTAGGGTGGTTGGTATTGGTACAATTTGTTTAGAAACTAGTGTTGGAACTAAACTTGTTTAGAAACTAGTCTGCACCTAATTTCTGTTGGTGTTTTAGATGATGAAGGATATGTTAGTACCAACGGTGATGGAAAATGGAAGATCATCAAGGGTTCCTTGGTTGTGGCTCGTGGTAACAAACGTCGTGGTCTATACTGGACTACGACCTCTGTTTGTGTTGATATGGTGAATGCGATTGAAAGCGATAGCTCTTCAACATTATGGCACAAGAGGCTTACCACATCAGCGAGAAAGGACTTAATGTTCTAGCCAAGAAGAAATTATTGTCAAATTTCAAAAGTGCTAAATTAGAAAAGTGTGAGCACTGCTTGGCTGTTAAACAAAATAGAGTTTCCTTTAAGTCCTACCCTCCTTCGAGAAAGACAGAGTTGCTTGAGTTGGTGCACTCTGATTTATGTGGTCCAATGAAGACAAAGACATTAGGTGGTGCACTCTACTTTGTCACTTTCATTGATGATTGCTCGAGAAAACTTTGGGTCTATGTCTTGAAGACTAAAGACCAAGTGTTAGGTGTCTTCAAGCAGTTTCAGGCTTCAGTTGAAAGAGAAACTGGAAAGAAACTGAAATGCATTCGTACTGATAATGGTGGTGAATATTGTGGACCATTTGACGAATAGTGCAAGCATCAAGGTATTAGACACCAGAAGACTCCTCCCAAGACTCCTCAGCTTAATGGTTTGGCTGAGAGGATGAACAGGACCTTGATGGAAAGAGTTAGATGTTTGCTTTCTGAAGCAAAGTTGCCGAACTCATTTTGGGGTAAGGCTTTATTGACCGCAGCACATGTTATTAATCTATCTCCTGTTGTTGCTTTGCAAAGTGATGTACCAAATAGTGTTTGGTTTGGAAAGGATGTTTCCTATGACCATTTGAGAGTATTTGGTTGCAAAGCTTTTGTACATGTGCCAAAAGATGAGAGGTCAAAGTTAGATGCCAAGACAAGGCAATGCATCTTCATTGGATATGGCCTAGATGAATTTGGTTACAGGCTATATGATCCAATTGAAAAGAAACTTGTGAGAAGCCGTGATATTATTTTCATGGAGAATCAAACAATTGAAGATATTGACAAAGCGGAGAAGGTAGAATCTTCAAGTTTTGATGGTATAATTCATCATGATGACGTTCCTCACACAAGTGTGCATGATGTTGTTGGGCTTGATAATCATGGTGACGCCCAGAATCATGTATCAAATCAACATGTTGATGTTGATAATAACAATGATATTGTTATTGATGATCCTGTTGCTCATGAAGTTGTGGACGAATCAAATATTCCGCTTCGGAGGTCCACAAGACAGCGGTTTCCTTCCTCCCGTTATTCATCCAATGAGTATGTGTTACTCACTGACGGGGGAGAACCTGAATGTTATGAGGAGGCCATGGAAGATGAGCACAAGGATCAATGGATTGAAGCCATGCAAGACGAGATGAAGTCTTTGCATGAGAACCACACTTATGAGTTGGTAAAATTGCCCAAGGGCATGAGAGCTTTGAAAAACAAGTGGGTGTTCAAAGTTAAAGTTGAAGAACACAACTTGAAGCCCAGGTACAAAGCTATATTGGTTGTTAAGGGATTCGGTCAAAGGAAAGGTATTGACTTTGACGAAATATTTTCTCCTCTTGTGAAAATGTCCTCGATTCGCACAGTTCTAGGTTTGGCTGCTAGTCTTAATTTAGAGATTGAGCAGATGGATGTGAAGACGGCTTTCCTTCACGGTGACCTAGAAGAAGAGATTTATATGGAACAACCTGAGGGCTTCAAAGTAGATGGTAAAGAAAATTTTGTATGCAAACTCAAAAAGAGTCTCTATGGCCTAAAACAAGCTCCTAGACAGTGGTACAAGAAGTTTGAATCTGTTATGGCGGAGCAAGGCTATAAGAAGACTTCTTCAGATCATTGCGTATTTGTACAAAAATTTTCCGACAATGATTTTATCATCCTCCTGTTGTATGTGGATGATATGTTGATTGCGGGCAAGAATACTTTCAAGATTGACGAGCTGAAGAAAGAGTTGTGTAAGTCTTTTTCTATGAAAGACTTGGGTCATGCCAAACAAATTTTAGGCATGAGAATTACTCGTCTTAGAGATAAAAGGAAGATTTATTTATCCCAGAAGAAGTACATTGAACGTGTACTGGAGTGCTTCAATATGAAGAATGCTAAGCCTGTTAGTACACCTCTTGCTGGTCATATGAAGTTGAGCAAGAAGATGTGTCCTACAGCTAGGGAGGAAAAATAGAACATGGCCAAAGTTCCATATTCCTCCGTCGTTGGAAGTCTAATGTATGCAATGGTGTGCACTAGACCTGATATTGCTCACGCAGTTGGTGTTGTGAGCAGATTTCTCGAAAATCTGGGAAAAGAGCATTGGGAAGCTGTGAAGTGGATACTCAGGTATCTTAGAGGAAGCTCAGATGAATGTTTGTGTTTTGGAGCATCAAATCCAATCTTGAAAGGCTATACAGATTCTGATATGGCAGGTGACCTTGATAACAGAAAATCCACTATTGAATATTTGTTTACTTTTTCAGGGGGAGCTATATCATGGCAATCAAAGTTGCAGAAGTGTGTTGCACTATCTACAACTGAAGCTGAGTATATTGCGGCTACTGAAGCCGGCAAGGAGATGATATGGCTAAAGCGATTTCTTCAAGAGCTTGGTTTGAATCAAATGGAGTATATTGTCTATTGTGACAGCCAAAGTGCAATAGACTTGAGCAAGAACTCCATGTACCATGCAAGAACAAAACACATCGACGTCAGATATCATTGGATTCGTGAGGAAGTGGAGAGTGAATCATTTCACGTCAAAAAGATCCACACAAGTGAAAATCCTGCAGATATGCTGACCAAGACGATACCGAAAGACAAGTTCGATTTATGCAAAGAACTTGTGGGTATAAGCTCTCTCTAAAGAAGATGAAGATACCTTCTTCCAGTAAATGGGACTGGAGGGGGAGATTTGTTGAATCCATCCCATTTTTTGGTCAACTTTAGCTATTCAATTGGTACAAGTAATTGTTAAAAAGGAATAGTGATAAGAGTTGAAAATTAAGACTTGGTAGTTGGCAAATTGGTAAGATTTGCAACCCATTTTTGACTTTGCTATATTTACCTATGTCATTAGTGACATAGGCATGGTTTTATCCTTCTATAAATAGAGCATTCTTGCTCATTTGTAGAACACACCAAGTTAGAGAGAAAAACCATTTTGAGAGCAAAGTGAGGTATTCCATAGACTATACAAGAAAATAGTCTGTGAAGAAAAATAGAGTGAGCGATATTTTAGTAAGACGGAAACCAAAAGAGTGTTGTTCCTTTTGAGTGTGTAGTAGTCACTTTGAGTATTGTATTCGTGACTACACAGTGTAAAATTCCTTACTATAGTAATATCAGTTGCTCCTCTTGGCCCGTGGTTTTTTTCCTTATTCAGAAGGGTTTCCATGTAAAATTCTTGGTGTCGTTATTTTCCCATTTTATTTCCATTACTTTTACCATATATATTTTTGTGTTTGTCCGCGTTTTCCCAACATTTACCAATACTGCTTTAAGTGAATCTGAGGGAGCAAAATAGAAAGGACGAGAGTCACGGTTTTCACACCGCGAATCAATGAAAAATTTACGTTATAAAAATATGATTTTAGTTTGTACTCACTTCTCACTAGGCGAAGCTTTCTAATTTTTTCATATAAAAGCAGTACTATTTTTTTTCTTTTCTCACTGATTCAATCAGAATATTTATATTAATAGCTAGTAAATATTTTTTTAATAGAACATAGTAAATTTTTAATAGCGAGTTATTATTGATTGAGGTAAAAATTAGTAGAAGTCACTTCTAAAGTGGATCCTATAATTCTGAACTCCGCATTTGTTGATGAAATCTACAAAAAAATGTTTCAACTTTAAACATCAAATTCTTTAAAGAGTATATTTTTGAAATTTCAAATTTCACTCATACGTATATTTTATATATAAAAAACCCACTATTTTTCTTTTTTAAAAAAAAAGACTCATGCACAACATGTATTGGAAATCTTATAGCAAATACCTTATTCAAGAAAACTTGTATGAAAAAAATAATCTAACGAAGATTAAAATAGTATCAAATATCACAAATGTAAATTTAGATATTAAAAAACAATAATTCATTTAAAGATACTGAAAATTATACTTCCAACAACATGAAGGGATTATTTATACACAACAAAGAGTTGGAATAAAAGTTTTTTTTGATAGTTTTCATAAACTAAAAATATAACTTAAGCGATCCAAACTTCAAATCAACCTGATTTCAAATCACACATTTGAAATCATATCCAAACGCGCGTTGGGTTACGCGTCATTTTGTATGACATCAGTATGAGCACCAAAAGCTTTGGAAGCATTGATAAAATCTTTGTAGAGAATGGATTTGTAGAGTGGTGGATTAGAGTCATTCAACAAGACTTCTGCTGGCTCAACAATGCTATTTGGAGTTGGATTCACAAATAGGGCTATTGATGTTCTTGCTTCCTTTGAATTTGTTACTACTCTATGCATCACACTTCTTAACATCCCATTGCTGATTATCTATTTCATTCATTAAAATTACATCAAATAATGTTAAATTTAACCGCGATTAACAAAGTTATATATACATATATATAATAGGTTTGGTACATACCTCTAATTGATTGCCTATGTTGACAACAAAAGCATTAGGCACAGCCTCAACACACATCCATTTTTCATCAACCAAAACTTGAAGCCCACTCACATTGCCTTGATATATTATTGTTATAAGGCTTGGATCAAGATGTTTTGGTATGCCTAAAGTCAAGCTTGGATTTGGACATGGCGGATAATTATTTGCTGACAACAATTGAACTTCACTTTGTTCATCAAAGTAGCCTGATTCAATTCCTAATCCTTGCCCTATTAGCTCCAAAATTGTCAAACTCAGCTTCCTTATTTCCGCAACATATCTTCCCACTACTTCTCTGTAATTGATAGTAAAAATTCGTCAGTAATTTAATTCAATTTCTACTTGATTGTAGTATATGTAGTCTGTTCAGCTAAGCTTCTGAAAAGTCAAAAGTATATATTTATATATAAAGAGAGATTTGAGGTGTTTGACTTTTTTTTTTTGTGGGGGGGGGGGGGGGGTCAAAACATAAATTATTTGGGTATTAGTATTGTTTAATTACTTGTAGCTAGCTGGTTTATCTGGCCAACTTTGCATGCATTTGTCAAGAGGGTGACAAGGGTGTTTTATATTATCCCTCCATAAATGAACACCATTTTTAACTTCTTCCTCACTCCCTGTGAACATCCATCCTTTTCTGCTTGCTACATTTACTTTTTCTTCATCAGTTATGTTGTTGAAAAACTCTTCAAAGGTAGATAATGCTTGACTCGCCACGTTCTCTGGGATTCCATGGTTGATCACCTATAGAAACAAATTCAGAATTTAAAGAATATAGATCCGAGTTGAGATTCTATCTCATCACATACAATTTACTAGATTCAGAATGTATTAATATTTGTTCATATCTAGTGAATATTTTAACATATAGTCAAGCCGTCAAGGTCTAAGATAAAAGTTACTAAATTCGAATAAAACTGGTCACATCCGCCTCTCATCACATGCAATCTTTTTTAGTCAAAGACTCTACAAGTGGATTAAAGATTCAAAATCATGCATATATTCAAAGAGGTTCAATTTAATTATTTTAGACACATATGCATACTTACATATATTATACTTATTTATTTATTTTTCATATATAATATATATGGGATTCAGGTCAAAGATATAGATCCACACTGAATATTTAAAAACCTTCTTGTTTTTTCTTATATACAACAACATACATTCCGATACAATTTCATAAGTGGTAGTCTAGCTAAGAAAGGAAAGGATGTACGCATGCAGACCTAATTACCTCTACCTTTAAGAGACAAAAAGGTTGTAATTTCCTCATTTGAGAAAAAAAGGAAAATAGTATACCTGGAAAAATCCAAATTCTTGACCAGCTATCAAGAGTTGCTTGATTGTTTCCATTTTTTGTGATTTTCCAAGATCAATAACTGGGATTTTGGTGCATATAGGTATATGAGCATCACCTGGTCTTTCTTCTTTGGAAAATGTAAAGCATTGAGGCACACATTCAACATTGAACCATTTTGTGTTATGCTTCTCCATAGTTGCCTTCAAATCTTCTTCTATGATCAAGCAAATTTAAATATGGATCAGTGTATCTAATGCTATAATTAATAATAATTAAGTACATGTGCCTGCAAATAGTTATTTAATTATTTCTTTATTGATTAATTTTTTTTAAAAAAAGAGACATTTATACTTTAATTAATCAACTATCCCATGACTATTTTATTGCAAACATTACATTCTTAGTTACGTATCATGCTATCACTCCAACTTTAATTAGTTTTGGCATTGAAATATTAAAATAAACATACTAGTAAAATAGGCATAAAGGAGGTGTGTAGCTTTACCTGCCATAGCAAAGAACAACTAAAAATGAGCTAGGCTAAGTCTTCTTCACCTTAAGCTTATGACGGCTGACACCTTATGAAGTGTGTTCTAGATTAAGACAGAAGAGAAGACTTAATCTCATATTTATAGACATAAATGTTTTAACCTAGTGTGTATTCGGGCTTACTGGTCTTCAACAAGCCTACAATATTATAAGCCCATAGATATAACATGAAATGGATACAAGCCCATAATAAAGAGGTAAAAAAATGATAAAATCATAAAATTTCTCACAAAGACATTTGAATTTCTACCCAAAATTGCATAATAATAATAATAATAATAATAACAATAATAATAATAATAATAATAGTCATGCCAAAACTTCATCAAGATTGCATGATAAATTATCATGTCAAAACCTCATTGATATATTGATATGTCTTGCAAAATGCTTTCACCGTCCTTAATTGATTGTCCACTTTTAAATTGACACACCTATTAAGATAATAATTGACATAGTAAATTTACAAATTTACTCCTATTAATTATGCAGTGGATGAATTAAAAACTTAAGATTTTCAAAAAGTTCTACCTTTTTTAATGTAATTAATTGAGGATATAATAAGTGAAATCATTGTCCTTTCTTGATTTGTCAAAATGGTTAAATAATTAGGGACAACTAAAAAAAGAAAATTAGATAAATAATTAGGAACAACTAAAAAAAGAAAATAGACAAACAGAGGGAGTATCAATTAAAGGATTGGGTAATTTTTTTCTATAAATAGGCATATGTTTGTAAAAGGAAGAGAATCCAATTATCATTCATTTATTATTAATTCTTCCTTATTAGTTTTTTTGTTTTCTAAGGAGAAGAAAAGAGTTGGAGGGGGTTTAGATTGGCCTTAAAAATTGATCAAATCTATTTTTAAGTCAGTTTTAACTCCTAAAAGTGTTTTGATAAAAATAAAAAGTAATTTGAAATAAGTAAAAAAATGACTTAAAATAAGTTAGGAAGTGTTTGACAATCTCAAAAATCACTGAAAATGAGTCAAAAATCAAAAGTAGGTCCCCCCCTCCACATTATTTTTTATTTTTGACTTAAAAGTTATTTCAGTTTGATTTTTTTATTTTTACCTAAAAAACTATTTTTTTTAAATCAATCCAAACGGGCTCTTAATCTTGGTGTCTTTTTCTAGTCTTTTTCTTTTATTAAATTTTTGTTAAATCTATTTTTAGTAATGGAGTAATCTCTTTGTGTTACGGTAGTTGATGAAACTTCATATATTTATCATACTATCTCAATTTTGAAATATCTTGGCCTGAAAATTTTCATTTTTATTTTTATTTCAAATTGTGCTAGAAGAATAATTTTCAATTAATCAATATTATCATATTTAAGTTTTTTTTTCTCTAAGTTCGTTTTATATTAATTTTATGACCAACACCAATGCCGGAGTACCAATTAGTACTAACAATTATATCATGCATTTTGAAGAACAAAAATTAGGTGGAACAACATAAAAAACATATACAATTTGATTTTCTTGTATGTGATAGATTTTTCTTATAATTGTTGAAAAACATTCTTTACTTTTCATTTTCATATTATGCAGACATTTTAAAAAGACTATGCATTTAATTTGCATCCTAATTGAAATCACTCGTAAGTTTTGAAGAAAAAAAAATTAATGCATTAGTTATATTATATATCAACCAATTCTATTATTAGATTCTACTAAATGATTTACTTTGATAACTTTTTTCCAATAACATCATTATCTTGTCGTTTTCCTATTAGAATCATTATCTTGTTGTTTTCCTTGTTATCTTTGTCTTGTCTGGTCAGTTGATAGTAAAAGGCTACCAACTTATACACATAATGTATTTTTTAAATACAAATAAATTTTATTAAAATTTAGAGAACAATTACATAATAGTGTTTGTTAAATAGAAAGATTATTATATAAAAAATAAAATAACAATCTTCTATAACAAGTAATATTGCAGTACATATCGTTTTAAATTAGATTATATTATGAATGTATATAAGTTAAAATTCTTTATGTTAAAAAAATTTACGACGACCCATATAGTCGTTTTCGGTATTTGGACCCCCCCCCCCTCCCCCTCTATCCTTGAAATATCCTCTTCGTAGCTTTTGTTGTAATTTTTTAACTTGCAAAGATGGGTGGCATGATTTTTAAGTGATATGATATATGTCTGGGAAAGAATTTCTAATTTTAGAAAAGAATTTTAGAATCGAAAGTGTAACTAAAATTAACATATTGGATTAACAAGACTCAAATTGGAGTTACGTTGTTTCATTAATAAGTTATTAGTTGATTTGGAGTTTTGGATGAATAAGGTTTGACTATGGTCAACATTATCAATGGTCTCAACTGATTTGCCAATTTTGTGACCCAAATTAAATAGAATTTCGATGGTTTAACATTGATTTTCTAATAAAAAGTGAATGTAAATTCAGATTTGTATCTAATTTATATTTTAAAAGTTAGCTCAAAAAGGAGAAAACTTTTCAACTCTTATAAGACTACCACATATGTATATCATTGACACTCGATGTGAAATTCTTTTTTATTCATCAACTTTCCACATCACGATCAGGGCCTTGGATAAACAAAGATCTAAATAGATACAAAATTCAAAAAAAATGAATGGTAAAATTAAAAGGAAAAAATGACTAAACAATAAAATATGAAAAATAAATGATGATGATGATGATGATAAGATAGGCTAGATTTGTAGGATTAGAAGAGATAGACAAGGGGTCGTTGGTAGGCCGCATTAAATAAAATAATTCATGTATTATAGATGGTATTATTTAGTACTACGTTTGGTAGGAAATTGGGTCTATGTATAACTAATCCATGGATTAGTTATACCTCCTACATGGTATTATATGATGTATTACTAATACCTTCTATTTGAAGGTATTAGCAATACATGTGATATAATACCATGGATAAGTCTACTAAAAACAAAAATATCCCTCAAAACATTTTATTATTTGTTTATTTTCTTGATTTCATGTTTTATGGTTGTGCAAGTAAATTTATTTAAATAAATTTACTTGCACAACCATAAAACATGAAATCAAGAAAATAAACAAATAATAAAATGTTTGTGCGGTTTTCTAATATTTTGTATTTTCAACAATTTATAACATTGAATACATACAAAAATTACAACTTGCAATTTTATTCGTAAATGTAGATGATTTATTCAATTTTACTATTGTTTACCGTCTTTTCAATTTTAAAAGTTGATAGTTTATTTTTTTTAAATTGAAAATTGACATTTGTAAGTGATCAATTAAATAAGATGACAATTATTTATCCTCAAATAATTTAAGAAAAAAAAGGCAAATATGACGATAAAATTGTTCTTTTCTTAGCTAGTTAGAAGGTCATAAAAAAATATTATCCGGCAATTATTTACCTTAACCCAATTGCATAAGAATTTAAGGGTATAATTGGAAAGAAGTTTTTTATAAAGTTTTAATTCAAACATAAGATGAGGTCGAAAATAATGAACCAAACACTTGATAAAAATAATCCATATATTACTAATCCCTGCACTATTAATCCCTGCATTACTAATCCCAGTATTACTAATCCCTGCATTATCAATCTTTGTACCAAACGACCCCTTAGTGAGTATGACAAATATAAAGAAGATAACGATAAAATGATTAAAATTGAAGCATACGCAGACATCGTACCTTAATTTGCGCTAAACAACACACTTTGAAAAGTTGAAAGGGATAGATTTCATAAATAAATGAATAAAAATTGACACTTTCAATTAGCATTTTTATTAAGCCCCAAGTTTTGGACAACAAATATTTTTAATTAAGGAGTTTAATACATTGTATTTCCATAATTCGAAAGATTAACTCTTATTCACTTATCATGCCAATAATTTTACACTATAGCTATATTTTAAGAAAAAATTGTATATAATAGCAAACTATGATTCAAATTAAATACTATAAATATACTTTGATATAATTGTATCTATAGCAAATTATTGCTATTTCGCCTCTCTCCCTAGTGAGATTTCGCTCGCCACTCTTGTTTGGTGGCAGTCTCGCCCGCCTCTCACTTTTGTACAAACACAAATGTATAAAATGTGTTTGTGTTTATATAAAGCAAGAGAAATTTGTATATATACATATATTTTCGTTACCCTCTCTCTCCTCTCTCAGATCTCGCTCACCACCCTCGCCTCTCTCCCTTATACAAACAGAAACGAAATGTATAAATTGTCTTTCTGTTTGTATAAAGCAAGAGAAAATTGTATATACGCATGCAAATACATATATCTTCGTCCTATACACTTATAATTATTCAATACAAATATTTCTCTACCCAATTTTCTTTTGTCTTTCTGTCTTTCTCGCTTAATACATATACAAATTATACAATTGATCTTTTGTATATAATTGCTTTCTTTTGTATATGTATATCGAATTATACATCTGCTTTCTTGAGTCCGGAACCTAAAGGGTGAAAAATGTTAACAAAAATTCTAAAACGGTATATGAGTTTTTTTTTTAACCAAAACGGCAAAATCACTCACGAAGTAGCGATTTTGTCCGCCGGAAAAAGCAAAATTGCTGCTATCGCAGCGATTTGTTAAATTTGATTTTTTTTTTTTAAAAAAATTTAAACAAAATCGCTCCCAAAGGAGCGATTTATCAAAATAAAAATATTTTTTTTAATATGTCGCTGCCTCAGTAGCGACTTAAGTTTTAAATTATTTTTTGCTTCTTTTTTTTTTAAAAAAGTTTAAATCAATTTATTTATTTATTTATTTAAATCAAATCGCTGCCAAGGCAACGATTTTTAATTAAATTTCTTTATTTATTTTTTAAAATCAAATCGCTAATTTTTTTTTGATTTATTTAATTTTTTTAAAAAAATTAATTAAAAATTGATTTTAAAAAATAAAATAAATTGATTTAAACTTTTTTTGAAAAAAGAAGCAAAACATAATTAAAACAAAAAATTTAAACTTAGTCGCTGCCAAGGCAGCGACATATTAAAAATTATATAAAAAAAAATTTATTTTGATAAATCGCTTCTTTGGGAGCGATTTCCTTTAAAAAAAATTTTAAAAAAATAAAAATAAAAAAATTTAACAAATCGCTGCTATAGCAGCGATTTTGCTTTTTCCACGAACAAAATCGCTACTTCGTGAGCGATTATGCCGTTTTGGTTAAAAAGAAATTTCATATACCGTTTTGGAAATTTTGTTAACATTTTTCACCCTTTAGGCTCCGGACTCCTGCTTTCTTTGTATATGTATAGCGAAACATACATATTTATGTTTGATATGAAGCGCAATTATGCAAAATATAACTATAGTATACAAATATAATTTTTTTATGTTTGCTATATGTGAAAGTTACTCATATTTTAATATGGTACGATTCATGTTATCTATCTTAGAATATGTAGACTTGCAACATAAAATATTTATATAATCAGATCGGTTAAAAGGATAATTTGAGGTAACTACTCATGTTACAAGTGAGTGACATCTACACTAACCTACATGATGTAAGAAACGATAACTAATCCAAAATATCATTTATTTAAAGCAGTTCATCATAAATAAGTAGCACGAAAACAATTTTTAATTTAAATAGCTAAATATTGAGTTTCCATTACCAAATTAATAGTAATATAATTCAAATTAAAGAATTAAGTCCTCATAAGCTCAATCTAATAACCAAAAAAAAATTATTTGAAAATAATACCCTAAGAACTGAAAGATGTGGTATCAAGACTTAAACGCCTGAAGTAAAGGGGATGCAATCCCCAAGCTTAAAACACTAAACAAAATGGAGAATGTCTAAGCCCAGAAATATGGACAAGAAGAACAAAGGAATCCACGGCAACATGGAACAATAACTCACTTTTGGATTTAAAATTAGACTTCCCTTAACTAATGTCTTGGATCAGCCGCTGAAAGATGCCTTCTTGTACTCAACAAATAAAGAACAATACACAAATCACAGTATACTGGTAGGATCACACAAACAATCCAAGATATGAATGTAAACAACTTATCATAGTATAGTAACTTAGAACAATACATAAACAATTATTAATACCGACTTCCAGTCATATATTAATTATGAAAAAACAAATACCTGGATACATGCCGGTTCTCTCATGGAACCATAAACACATACCTAGTCCTCTCATAGAACCCAAAGTCAAATTGTTTGTGTACCGGTATGGTACTTGATCCATCCATAGTTAGTGAAGCGACATGGTATTAGAGTCAATCATTTATGTATATTTCCATACTAGGCGTGATATTAGAGTCAATCCTTAGTATATACAAAACGCAGTATTTGAATCAACCGTGAAAATATCTTGTACTAGATGTGGTACCCAATCTAATCAACAAATCGCAAACATGAACAATAACACTTGAAATTAAAGCACAAGTCACATAACCAGTTCATGCATGAGATTATCAACAAAATATCATTTCATATGTGTCTCTTTATGTTTTCCTAACATGTATTGTACAATGATACTATAAGTAGTAGACATGCATATATACATAAATAAAAAAATATATTCATCGCCTACATCGAATCAAGCTTCTTGAAAACTCTAAGAACTCAAATTTTTCCTTTTCGAAGTGTCTTGACTTGTTCTTGGTCTAACGCAATAAGTATATACAAGCAACTGTTTCGAAATATTTGGAAGTCCAGCCATTGTTTGTTTCAAAACTAGTGAAAGCAGACAAAGTGGAAACTCTTTTTGTTCGTTTCGCCTCTGTCGTTATAGCGACCCATCCTGGTATAGTGAGCTTACCCTACTATAATGGTCTGCACTCTGATATAGCGGTCTGAGGTTCGATATAGTGAAATATGCGAACTTCAGAGTCTCATGTTTCTAAAAATTTCATTTTTTCACAACATACCTCCTTTTCTTGATGTTTTGAACTATCATTTTCACACCAAATTCGATTTTGGAAGTTATATTAGCCCGAATTTGATTCCGTGAAGCCCTGCATGTTTCTTAATGTCTTGACTACATGTACAAGAGTATATCAACCAAGCCTCAATATTATACCCTATCTATTCCTGAATGTCCCCAGACCGCACCTAGTTCAAATTTTGTCCGAGTCTGACCTACAAACAATAGTGGACGGTGGGAGTACCTTTTTTTCTGCCATAATCTTCATTCCTTCGGAAAGGAACTTGTAACTGCTCTGCTTAACCAAGAGAAGAAATTACATTATATTTTTATTTTTCTCTGTTTATTTTTTTGATCAGAAATAACTAGAATATAGATTGAGTTGGTCTTGCTACTTTATATAGGTAAAATTTGCCATTTTTTGCCTTCAGTTTTTGAAGAAATTACGTTATATTTATATTTTTTCTACTTTAATTTCTTGTTCAGAAATAGTTAGATCACAATCAGAAAACTGTTAATTACATGGGGATTTCCCCCCATTTTCCTGGAGATTAGAATGAAAATCCGCAGAAAACTTATTTTCCTGCAAATTTTCATATTGATTTCCAGGAATATCCCCATGTAATTAACAATTTTTTTGTAGTGGATAGAGTTGGTTTTGCTCTTCTTATAGTTAGATTATGAAACGTTTTTATATATATGTGGAGCCAGAAATTTCACAAAAAATGTCTAAAAATAGCACAATAAAAGCTCTTTTCAAAAAGTAGAACACACAAGATCGATCTACCTCATTCTAAGGAGATGAAACCACTAGGCTACAATAGTTTGTTGTGTTAAAGGTGTCCAAATGTTATTTAAACATTTCATGTATCATTTTACTTCTATATACAATAATTTTTTCGACGAAGGATGTTTAATTGGACACCTTGACCACCATGTGGCTACACCACTATATATATATATATATATATATATATATATATATATATATATATATATATATATATATATATATATTATTTTTACTGAATTTGTACCACTAGGGAGTGTGTAGCGGTCTTTTATTAATAAAATAATATTAGAATGTCCTCAATAGAATTAAGTACAAGCAAGCTAAGGGGGCTATGTATTTTTGGATGTGGAGACGACAGGCATTTTCAATTTCTCACAACTTGAATTTTATTATATCAAAGTAAGAACCCGCTTCGGTCTTACAATCTTGATAACACTTATTGCTTGTTTCAGCAACACTTTTTACTTGAGCACTCACTCTTGTTTGTTCTCTTAATTTCTTACTTGGCTTGTTACTTTGTTTCTTGCTTTAGTTGCATACGACTCAAATAGACCACCTCTATTTATAGGAGGTGATGGAACAATCTAGCTAAGTATATTTTTCTACTATATTCTAGAATATTCCTCAACTACTTAATTTTAGATCTAGCTATCTAGAACAGTTCTAGACTATTCTCTCTAGAATACTCTTTCTACAGATCTTCCTTCAATTCACCATAACTCTGGAATATTCTAGATTTTTCTTGACTTGTCTTAAGTACATAATTAAGTTGGTGATAATTCTTAACATGCTAGACATTACTTTACCTATTCTAATACGTATTCTTAGGGGTGTACAAAATCGAACCGAAAATCGAATCAAACCGCTAATCGAGTCAAACCGGAAAAAAACTCAACTAGTGGTTTGATTTGACTTGGTTTGGTGTTGGATAAAAAAACCGACTATATTTGGGTTGGTTTGGTTTCAACTAAAAAAAAAAACGAGACCAAACCAACCCGACATTATATATATCATTTTAAAATTTTATTTTATACTTAAAAATACTTACTTTGATATAATTTTTAAATATCTCTTATACTTTTTCATAGTTTTTATCTTTTAATATATTTATTTCATGTTTGGAAGTTAGAATTCTTAATGATCTAATAAAGATTATAGTCCACATGTTGGTAATTATAATAAAGTTTAAATAAAAATCAAATTAATACTAATGCAAAAAGAAAATCAATTCAACACTAAGAATGACAATAATATTGAATATTTGTTTTTAGTTTTACATAGATTTAGATAATTAAAATACATGATCTAATTTTACTTTCTTTAATATTTAGTCATTAACTAATACTTACTAAACTTATTTTAGCATGATTTAGTACTTTAAATTATGATCAATTTCATTATGACTTATTAATTTGCAATTTTGTTTTAAGCGATTTTATTATTATTTTTTTGTTGGATATTTTAGTGTCATTAATCATATCATATTTTTTGTTATTTTCTTGAGAAATAACTTAGATAGTTGCATTTTGGTAGGACTAAAGAAATATTTGAAGTACAAGTAAATTATATGTTTGTATGAATACTTTATCGAAAAAACCCAAAAATCCGAAAAAACCTGAAAACCCCGAATAAACTCGAAAAAACCCGAAGTTGAAAATTCCGAGTTTTTATTGGTTTGGTTTGGTTTGGTTTATAAGTTCAAAAATTCGAGACAAATGGTTTGGTTTGATATTTGAAAAACCCGAACCAACCCGATCATGTACACCCCTACTTATTTATTCTAATGAGGTGAGAATTGGTATATTATATTATTGATTTTATTTTTTTGGTTTCTCATTCGATGTCTGGAGCTGCATTGGAGCACCAATTAAATTTCGATCTCACATTGCAGAGCACATACGAGAGTGACGCTCCAATCGAATTTTCTCCATACCCAAAACTCGAAACCAAAACCTCTTATTAAGAGTAAAATAATAATATAATTCTACAATTGCATTACAATCTATGTCAATTAAATTATTGATTATTATCTTATGAATTATAATATTTTTCATGTGAATTTTATTTTAAAAAATTTATGTTCAAATACTCAATTATTTTCTTTTTAAAAAAAGAAGTTGACTTTTAAAATTTGTCCTTGTTGTAAATAATAACAATTTGTGAATGTCCATTATACCCCTCTTATGCCTATAAAAGGCATTGTAATCTCTATGGAAAATACACCAAAATAAGGAAAATTCAAGTTTTCTATTTTATCTCTCTAATACATTCTTCTCTTCTTAGTTGCTATTAAGTTTAATTTTAGCACTTAGTCTTTATTTTATAACACGTTATCAGCACGAGACTTTGTCATATCAAAGTTTGAAGACTAAATTTGAAGGCTAACGTATTATTATTTTTCTTCTTTTTATTATGGCTAATCTTACTAAACTTGAGTTCGTTGCCCTTCAAAGTTCGGGCAAGAACTACCTTTCATGGGTATTGGATGCTGAAATCCATTTGGATGCTATGGGTCTTGGAGACACCATTAAAATTGAAAATAAAGCATCAAAACAAGACTGTGCTAAAGCAATGATATTCTTACGTCATCATATTGACGAAAATTTGAAAATTGAATATCTCACAGTCAAAGATCCACTCGTTTTGTGGAATAATCTAAAAGGAAGGTATGACCATTTGAAGAAGGTCATTCATCCAAAGGCACGATATGATTGGATGAATTTAAGACTACAAGACTTTAAGTCTATTCATGAGTACAATTCTGCCATGTTCAGAATTACTTCTCAATTGAAACTATGTGGAGATATAGTTAATGATGTTGATATGCTGGAAAAAACATTCTCCACATTTCATGCCTCGAATGTGCTTTTATAGCAACAATATCGAGAAAAGGATTTCAAGAAGTATTCTGAACTGATTTCTCATCTTCTCGTGGCTGAACAAAATAATGATTTGTTTATGAAAAATCACGAGAATCGTCCCACTGGATCTACACCACTTCTTGAAGTGAATGAGGTGTACGCCCACCACGCTAGGCGTGAAAGACGCCGTGGCCGTGGACGTGGTCATAATTACGACCAAGAGCGAAATCCTTTTCCCGGTGTTAATCGTTCACCAAAGAAAAATAGTCATCAAAGGGGAAAAGGAAAAGATGAGAAACGTGAAACAATTAAAATAAATTGTTTTCGATGTGATGGAAAGGGTCATTATGCACGTGATTGCCGTACTCCTAAACACTTGGTTGAGCTTTATCAAGCATCACTAAAAAGGAAGGATAAAAATCCCGAAACTAATTTTATCACTGATCATATTGACATCACACACTTGGATGTGGGGGATTTCTTCACACACCCTGAAGGAAAAATAGATCACTTAATTTGTGACGGTTTTGTGAATATGGAAGAATAATAATGGTTGATATTTACTAATGTTATTAATATTTGTTGTTTTGTATTGATCATAATTGAGTCCATTCTTTTAGAAACACCAATGGAAAGTGAGTTGGAATGTTATAATTTGAAAAGGAATTGAAAAATATTAAAATTATTCTTTCCTTTAACTTTTGTGGTCATAAAAGAAAAATGTATAAGTAAGACCACTACCTAAATTGGTTAGTGGAAAACACCTTTTCCTTTTTTTGGTCACTCAAATGTTATTTCAAGATAATAAATTATATTAATACTTATTTTAAACATACTAAACTAAATGAAATTTAGTGTTAAAGATTTGAATGATAAAAATCTTATGCATTATTAATGATTCAAATATCATTTTAACATTTACATTATTTCTTAAATATTTAACAAAAGATAATTAATCATTTAATATAAATTTATTTTATTACTTTTGAAGATATGGATAATTCTCCAAGCAAATTAATAAATTATGAAGACATTTGCTTGATTGATTCTGGTACAACACACACGATATTTAAAAATGAGAAATATTTTTCTCATTTGAGTATGGGCAATATGAATGTTACTACAATATCTGGTAGTACTAATTTGATTAAGGGCTCCGAAAGAGCCATTATAATTTTGCCCAAGGGAACTAAACTCATAATAAATAATGCCATGTTTTCTCCTCAATCTCGGAGAAACGTATTGAGTTTCAAAGATATCCGTGAAAATGGTTATCATATCAAGACAATTGATGAAATGAATCTTGAATATCTTGTTATAACCAAAAATGTCTCCGGGCAGACATATGTTGTAGAAAAATTCACGGCCTTATCTTTTGGATTGTATTGGACAAAAATTAGTGCAATTGAGGCACATTCTATAGTAAACCGGGGGTTTACTGATTCCAATACTTTCGTACTTTGGCATGATCGTCTGGGACATCCAGGATCTATAATGATGAGATGAATTATAGAAAATTCAAATGGGCATCCATTAAAGAAGTTGAAAATTCTTTTAAATGGTGAATTTTCTTGTGATGCGTGCTATCAAGACAAGTTAATTGTGAGACCATCACCAACAAAGGTCAAAATTGAGTCCCCTGCGTTTTTGGAACGTATTCATGGGGACATTTGTGGGCCAATTCACCCACCGAGTGGGCCATTTAGATATTTTATGGTCCTGATAGAGGCTTTCTCTAAATGGTCTCACGTATCACCTATTGTCATCTCGCAATTTGGCATTTACAAAATTGTTGGCACAAGTAATACGATTACGGGCACAGTTTCCTGATAATCAGATTAAGTCTATTCGCCTTGATAACGCTGCAGAGTTTTCATCCCAAACATTCAATGATTATTGTCTATCGATTGGGATAAGAATTGAACATCCTGTAGCTCATGTTCACACTCAAAATGGTCTGGCTGAGTCATTAATTAAACGACTGCAGTTGATTGCAAGACCATTACTTATGAAAACTAAGTTGCCCACTTCTGTGTGGGGTTATGCAATTTTGCATGCTGCAGCACTTATTCGTCTCAGGACGACAAATTGTCATAATTTTTCTCCATTACAATTGGATTTGGGTCAACAATCCAATATATCTCATCTGAGAATTTTTGGATGCGCTGTTTATGTGCCGGTTGCACCACCACAGCGCACTAAGATGGGTCCCCAAAAAAGGTTAGGAATTTATATTGGGTTTGAATCGCCCTCTATTATTCGCTACCTTGAGCCATTAACTGGAGATATGTTCATTGCTCGATTCGCAGATTGTCGGTTTGATGAGACACTTTTCCCAAAATTAGGGGGAGAAAATAGTGAAATTAAAGGAGAAATTTTGTGGAAAAATCCATCATTGTCTCATCTTGATCCTCGTACTTCCATTTGTGAGCTAGAAGTACAAAAGATCATTCATTTGCAGAAAATCGCAAATCAAATGCCATATGCATTTACAGATTTGAAAAGGATTACTAAATCACATGTTCCTGCAAAGAATGTCCCAATTCGAATTGATATCCCCGTAGGACCATCAACTAGTGTCATAGCTAATGAGTCAAAAGCACGCCTGAAGCGTGGTAGACCATTAGGATCAAATGATCAAAATCCTAGAAAAAGGAAATTAAAACATCAAAATGACAATATGAAAAAACCTCAATAGAAAGTCAAGATGTGAGTAATTCTGATATCCTTGGAGGAATCAATGAGCTTGAGACTCAAGGAAATAATGAACTATCCATAAAATTAAGTGATCATGAAACAAATCTAAATCGCTCAGAAATAGCGGTGGATTATGTTTTGCATACAATGTTGCATCAAAAATTATGCAAAATTGTGAGGATCTTGAACCTCAATCTGTTGAAGAATGTCGACAGAGAAATGACTGGCAAAAATGGCAAGAAGCAATTCAATTAGAATTGGATTCACTTGTCAAGCGCGAAGTTTTGGGGTCTATAGTACAAACACCTAATGGTGTTAAACCTGTTGGCTATAAATGGGTTTTTATTCGGAAAAGAAATGAGAAAAATGAAATACAAAGGTACAAAGCACGTCTTGTTGCACAAGGATTTTCTCAAAAGCCCGGCGTCGATTATGAAGAGACATACTCACCCGTTATGGATGCAATAACATTGCGTTTTCTCATTAGTTTGACGATCCATGAGAAACTTGAAATGTATTTGATGGATGTGGTTACAGCCTACCTTTATGGATCACTCGATAATGAGATATACATGAAAATTCCCGAAGGATTCAAAATGCCCAAAGCATACAGTTCAAAGCCTCGAGAAATGTACTCAATTAGATTGCAAAGATCATTGTATGGTTTGAAGCAATCTGGACGCATGTGGTATAACCGTCTTAGTGAGTATTTATCTAAGGAAGGTTATATAAATGATGCGATTTGCCCATGTGTGTTTATAAAGAAAACAATATCAGGGTTTGTTATACTTGCTATTTATGTCGATGACATAAACCTTATTGGAACTCCAATGGAACTTCACAAGGCAATCAATTATTTAAAGAATGAATTTGAGATGAAAGATCTTGGAAAGACAAAATTGTGTCTTGGTTTGCAAATAGAGCATTTGACAAACGGTATTTTTGTTCATCAATCTGCATACACAAAAAAGGTGTTGAAAAGATTTTATATGGATGAAGCACATCCATTAAGTACTCCAATGGTTGTCCGATCACTTGATGTAAATAAAGATCCATTTCGACCTCAAGAAAAGGATGAGAAAATTCTCGGTTCTGAAGTACCATATCTCAGTGCAATTGGTGCACTAATGTACCTTGCTAACACTACAAGGCCTGATATAACCTTTTCGGTTAATTTGTTGGCAAGATATAGTTCTGCTCCTACTAAGAGATATCAGAATGGAATCAAACATATATTGCGGTATTTAAAAGGGACTATTGATATGGGTTTATTCTACTCTGACGATTGTAGTCCAAATCTTGTTGGCTATGCTGATGCAGGATATTTATCTGACCCACACAAAGCTAGATCTCAAACAGGTTATGTATTCACATGTGGGGGTACTGCTATATCTTGGAGATCTACGAAACAGTCCATCGTGGCCACTTCATCAAATCATGCTGAGATAATAGTTATTCATGAGGCAAGCCGAGAATGTGTGTGGTTAAGGTCTATTATACACCTTATTTGAGAAAAATGTGGTATGAAATGCGATAAAGTATCCACAACCTTATATGAAGATAATGCAGCATGCATAGCACAACTCAGGGGAGGATTCATAAAAGGCGATAGAACGAAACACATTTCACCAAAGTTTTTCTACACACATGAGCTTCAGAAGAATGGTGATATCAACGTACATCAGATTCGTTCGAGTGATAATGTGGCTGATTTATTCACCAAGTCTTTGCCAACCGCAACTTTCGAGAAGATGGTATACAAGATTGGAATGAGAAAACTTGGACAACTAAATTATGGTTTTCATCAGGGGGAGTAAAATACGCGCTGTACTCTTTTTCCCTTAATCAAGGTTTTATCCCACTGGGTTTTCCTGATAAGGTTTTTAATGAGGCAGCAAGTAATGCGTATTTGGATCAAGTATTTACATTTGTTACTTTACTAAGAATTTATTTTAAATGAACATTCAAGGGGGAGTGTTGTAAATAATAACAATTTGTGAATGTCCATTATACCCCTCTTATGCCTATAAAAGGCATTGTAATCTCTATGGAAAATACACCAAAATAAGGAAAATTCAAGTTTCCTATTTTATCTCTCTAATACATTCTTCTCTTCTTAGTTGCTATTAAGTTTAATTTTAGCACTTAGTCTTTATTTTATAACAGTCCTCCAGTTGTTTGTAGTATTTCTGAGCAATAATTCCCTCATAGTTTTGGGTTGATTCTGAGTGCATTCACCCTAATAATTATTATCTTATAAAGTTATATTTTTATTGATTTTAATTTTTTCAATAAAATGGATTCTAAGATAGCTAACTATAAATTTAATGAAGTGATCATCGGAAAAAATCAACTCATTATGATCTAAGGATTGTTTGGTAACCGATTAGAGAGATATTAGTAACACATAAATTAGTTATGAGGTAATTTATATATTATTTTATACATGGTCTAATTATTCATATATTGTTATTCTACCTTCATATATGTTATTCTACCTTCTATCTATTCTACATAAAATAATACATAAATTTCCTTATAACTTATATATTCTCTGTTTTAAATAGAATGATCTCCTTTCGTTTTTGGTCTGTTTAAAAAGAATGACTCTACTTTCTTTTTTTGGTAACATTTTAATGTCAGCATGTATCATGTTTAAGGTCACACCCACAAGATTAAAGAACTATTTTGTACATTTAACATAACTTTAATTAAGGTTTATAAGATTCAAAAGTCTTCTTTATTTTCTTTAATTTCGTGTCAAGTCAAACTAAATAACTATTTTTTAAGCGGATGGAGTATTAGTTATGCGATTTTCTAAATTCCAAACCAAATAATATATTATAATTTTTATTTAAGAATAAATTACTTCCTAACCAGCTACCAATATTCCTGTATATATATATAGAGAGAGAGAGTATGTTTGCCAAGTACAATAACAACATACACCTTATAAAGCAAAAATGTCATATTTTGTTTCAAGTTGGGCTAAAAACATTGTCACCCTACCTGAAAATTATGTAATGCCACCTGATAAAAGGCCTAATGAACATGTCTCAATTGGTAACAGTATTCCAGTAATTGATCTAGCAAAAGCATCATCAAGCAATTAATCATGCTAGTTTAGTACAAGAAATACTAAAAGCTAGTCATGAATTTGGTTTATTTCAGGTTAGTAAAGTTTCTATTAGTAATTAATTCACTTTTTTTCCTTTATATTAAATGAATGAGTACTAATGAAGATTAATTCTGGTTTCAATATTTATGAACTTATAGATCATAAACCATGGAGTAGTATCTGAGAAACTGATGGATGATGTGATGGATTTATTCGATATGGAAATCGATATATCAATGGAGAGATTCGTTGGAGAGATCTTCTCATACAACCTGTGTTTCTAATTCAAGAAGACACGCAACATTTGCACTAGACGCATAAAAGCTCTTACCAACATTAGTTATTTGACAATAGATCTGATAATGTCTAGACGTTAGATACATATTATACAAATAATGTTAACTGTCGATCATAATGTTAAAGACTATGAGTAGGACCAATTACGATTATAATTTAATTATTGAGTTGTATATTACGTCAATTGATATCTAAGATTAACGTAACATCTATGACTTCCTCATTCTATGTATACATACTGTGCCTTACATCATCATTTATGTAATCAAATAGCATATTTTAGACTATGCTAAAATATCCTTTTCAATTAGGTACAATTACAATTTACATGTGATGAAAGTTAAACCATCACAAAAATAACTTTGTGCAATAATAGATTTACACAAAATGTTAACTGTATCTATAACATATTCAGCTGATCAAACTATCACAGTTAATTAATGGTCACTAGAATTCAATCATTTAAAGGGTATTATATATATATATATTGGAGAAAAACAGTGTGTGTATATATATATACTAAATATGAAAGGGCCCATTAACGGGCCCAATATTACAATCTTAAATATATTATTTCGCGATCAAATGCTAAATTGCATTTGTGCATCGTGGACTTGCTTCCAAATAATGTTTTCTTGACCATTTCTCACGATTAACTATCTAAAACTCATTTAATCATTACGATATCTTTCATACCAAAAATAATAACCTTGAATTCATAATTCAAATTCAAGAAAGCTAAGAGTTAAGTCTTGAGAGTTCTTTCGAGTCTTTTGAGAAAGTCCCTTTGAGTCTTTTGAGGAGTCTTCTATAATTTCTAATAACTTGTTTCAAAACTCGAGTAAGTGAGTATGAGAATGATGAAAATATATTCATGGGTCTACACTATCATCGAGATCCTTCATACAATGAATCATAACTCTTGAATTCATAATTTTAATTCAAGAAAGAGCTAACAGTAGAGTTCAAGAAAGTCTTTGAGTTCAATTGTGAATCCTTTGAGATCAACTATTGATTTGAGCCAAGTTTTGAGGAAGTAAGTATGAGAGTGAAAATAATCGTATACATGAATTCCATATTGTTATTTAGAAACTCGAGTCGAGTCGTTCATGTCCATAAATTCCACATGAACTTCATCAGTTGAGTATCTTTGAAAGCAGCAGTATCTTCAAGTTCTAAGTCTTGAGTATTGAGTTCCTAAGCATTTAGCGATTATGTTCCTAATCATGGGGTTACAACATGTTACCCATGAAGTCCTTGAGTTCAGCAGTTCATGTCCATAATTCCGCATGAACCCTATGAGTCGAACAATCTTTAGATGAGAGGTATTAACGAGTCCTTGAATTGAGTCACTTACGTCCATAATTCGGCGTAAACCCTATTTTAAGAAGTCTTTTGCAATTTTTTTAAAATTTTTTTTAAGACTTGCGCATATGAGTTGAGAAAGAGTAGAACTGAGTTCATTTTCTTTAAAATAATATATTAGAACTAAGTATTCCCAAGAGTAAAAAATTTTACATTTAAGATGAGAGGAACTAAGATTTCCAAAAGAGTTTTGAGCAGTTTGAATACCATCTCTTTTAAGAGAGATTTTTGAGTAATAATGTCAAAACAGAGAAAGAGTTGTGTTTTTAGAGAAATAAAATAGAAATTTCACTCAAGTATAGAGCAGATATTTTTTTTGTGTGTGAAACTATTTGCTTACTTATTAATTATAAATAATATATTAAGTAATTAATAATTATGCATTGTTGTAATCTCTACATAACTAATACCACATAATTAAATCCTGCATAAATAAATCATGCATAACTAATATCTGCATAACTCTAACCAATAACCAAACGATCCCTAACTATATTATCATTTTAAAAAATTTATCACAATTTTTTTATTCTTATAAAACTGATCCCATTTTTTTAAAAAAATACATTCAAATAATCAAATATTATTTGGAAAATCAATAGCTTAACACAAGTTCAACTTTAAAAAAAAGTGTTGTTTTTTGTAATAGTATGTGGTAGTTCTTATATGAGATCTTATCTATGACGTTATACAACTATCTATTTTGAGATATTATTTTATTTAGTGCACTTTGGTTGTATGTCTCATGTAAATTAGTCAAGTAATTTTTAGAAACTGAGGAACATAAATCATATTTAGAAAAACATAATATATAAATATATCTTTTATCTTGACTTCGTCTGACATCTATGACATTCAATTTAGGGCGTGCACAAGTAAGCACTTGAAATTTTATAAAGTTAAAGAAATAGATACACGCGTCCTGCGGGGAATAACAGACGTAGGAGCGACATAAATTTTTATTGGTTTTTCTGGAAATTTAAATATTTTATTGCTCAAGATACATTTAAACTAAGCTTGAAATTATTTTTGGTTGACAAAAATATCCTTGGTCGTACTTATAGATCATAAACCATGGAGTAGTATATGAGAAATTGATGGATGATGTGATGGATTTATTCGATATGGAAATCGATATATCAATGGAGAGATTCGTTACTGGAGATATCTTTTCAGACAACCTATGTTTCTAATTCAAGAAGACACGCAACATTTGCACTAGACGCATAAAAGCTCTTACCAACATTAGTTATTTGACAATAGATCTGATAATGTCTAGACGTTAGATACATACTATACAAATAATATTAACTGTCGATCATAATGTTAAGACTGCGAGTAGAACCGATTACGATTATAATTTAATTATTGAATTGTATATTACGTCAATTGATATCTAAGATTAACGTAACATCTATGACTTCCTCATTCTATGTATACATACTGTGCCTTACATCATCATTTATGTAATCAAATAGCATATTTTAGACTATGCTAAAATATCCTTTTCAATTAGGTACAATTACAATTTACATGTGATAAAAGTTAAACCATCACAAAAATAACTTTTTTCCGATAATAGATTTACACAAAGTGTTAACTGTATCTAAAATAACATATTTAGCTGATCAAACTATCACCGTTAATTAATGGTCACTACCATTCAATCATTTAGGGGGTATTATTATATATACATATATATTGGAGAAAAAAAGCATATATATATATATATATATATATATAATCCCTATTAACTCAATACGTATTTAACGTGACACTTGAAGAACGTCATCCCTATGGACATCACCTCTAGGGACCATCTTGGTATCTAGCAACCTATTAATTGATTAATTAACATCTATAGATTCTAATTAATCGATTAATTACTGTAGATCATATTTTAATATTTAATTAAGTCATAGTTGTGTTTTAAATAAATAGTAAACCTAAGGTTTGACTTTTTCATAGCCATCTGAAAAAAAAGAAAAAAACATACTCCCATTAAAGATTCTAGTACTATATATTGTTGAATGTTTTTCTCCCTCTGGTATAAATAGCACAACATATTATTAATCGTAACATATATTCAAATACACAAACATTCAATAAATACAATATGAATGAAGATAATTCAAATATTAAGAACAAAGAATCATATGTTGGAGAAGTAAAATATAGAGGAGTAAGAAAGAGGCCATGGGGAAAATACGCGGCGGAGATAAGAGATACTAATAAGAATGGAGCGAGGGTATGGCTAGGAACTTATGCTACTGCGGAGGATGCTGCTAGAGCTTATGATAAAGCTGCATTTGAAATGAGAGGTCGTTTTGCGGTACTTAATTTTCCTCATGAGTATCCGTCTTTCTCATCTGATCATCATTCTTCGTCTTCAATGTCATCTTCGTCAACGTCATGTTCATCAGTGAAAGAAGTTATTGAAATTGAGTACTTGGATGATAACTTATTAGAGGAACTTCTTGGCTTGGAATCTGACAAATCTCAGTATAAGTAGCTATATATGTCTATTTTGAGTTATTTTAGTTGTTTTGTATATGCATGTCTAATAAAGAAAGACACACAGTTGTACTTTATTCACCTGTTAAATTATTGGGCAATCTATGCTTTCCTTTTAATATAATTTCCGTTTCAATTTATATGACATTGTTTCAAAAAGTATGTGATCTATTAATCAGAATTAACTTAATTTTAAGATTTCTTTTTAGTCTTAATAAAATGATTTATAGTCACACAAATATCTAAAATTTGTTATCAATCGTATAAATTCAAATAATGTCAAATAAATCGAACAAGGAGTCTCTTGATTCCAATACTGGAAAAGAAAAAACAAGGAAATGTATGGTTGACTCTCAACGTGTACTGTTTTGTTGGTTTTGACTTTGAATAGGTTATTTTGAGAAAGAGAAAAAGTCAAAGGTCTATTGACTCAATAAATTCAAATGATTTTGACATGGTCATTAATTAGCTTTTGGGAAAATTGAGACTTTTACTAGGTTTCATCATTAGTATGTGTCTCATTTTTTAGTTTACTTTTATATGCTAAAGTTAGGGAAAATGATTTTATATTTATATTATAATATTTTTTAGGAAAAGTCCTTTTGGCCAGAAAAATTTGACCAGAATTTGGCCAGAATGGTAAAATGATATGTTCACATTATAATCTAGTTTACTTTTAGATATTTTTGCCCTTTAATTTAAACATTAAATGTATTATTTAATTATGTTTTCAATACATTAAAAATGATTAGTGAGATTAATTATTGATCATTTCTTAATTAAACATGGGGAAAGAACCAAAAAATTCACCAAAAAAAAACATAATTCAATTTTTCCCCTTTTTACTTATTCTTTTTAGTTTATTTTTTTTCATTTCTTATTCCTTAATGATAAGAAAAATTTTAAAAGTATAAAACTGAACTAAGGTTAAATTATCTATTTTAATTTATAATTTTTAATCGCGAAAAGATAATTTATATCTAAATTAAAATATTAAAATATAAAAATATGAAATTAGACGAGTTGGCTAAAGAGTTACTCTTATTTATTCAAAGGAGTTATTGTTATACACCGATTTTCTAGAAAAAAAATTAATGATAAAAATATATTTTATCCAATTATACTCAAAATTATGTGAGCGAAATAAGAAGAAAACTAAAATTATCATCATGTTTCCTCTATTTATGTGATTATCTTCATATTTTCGATAACATATGAATCATGTCATACACAAAAAAGACTCATTAAAATTAATTTTTATTTTTTATTTCACTACTAGAGACATATACAAAAAAAAATTATAAAATTTTTGATGGTGTTTCATTAAAAAAATTTAATAACATAAAAAGGATATAGAGAGTTTTTTATGATTTCAAAATAAACTTTATAAAAAAATTTGAAAGAAAAACATCTTTATAGTTCTCCGATGACAATGACAATACAAATTTAACATGAACTAGATTTAAGTTTCATCACATATATATTTTTCTTTAGTAGTATTATTTGTTATTTATTAAAAATGTTTGCTATTAAATGATCTGCAAAAATATTAAGTATACATAGTTGTAGTCACAATATTATTTTTTTCTTTCAAATTAATATTTGTTTTGAACGGATTAATATTTTTTAAAATTAAGTAATTTTACTGCATTTATTATATAAATAAATTTAAATTACCTATTTAAATAATTATTTAAATTAAATTTTAAATACGTTTTTTATATATATAATGTAAAATAATTCAATAATAACAATCAAAAATCAAAATACTTTAGAATTGATAAACATCAATACATTAAAGAAATACTAAAAATCATACGGTTTATAAGTGTCGATCCTATTTAACAACAACCCAATATAACTACACATTAATGTTGAAAAATTACATATTTAAAGTTTATGTTTGGTTATTATGTTTTAAAAAATTAAACTACATATTTACAACAACATGTTTAAAAATTAAACTACATATTTAAAAAATTTAAATTACATATTTGATTACTATGTTTTAAGAAAATTAAATTATGGACTTTATAATGTGTCGATGTCTATCAACTCGAAAGTATTTTGAGATTTGATTGTCGTTATTGAAATATAAAATTTTAGATAAATGAAAATAATTTTTAAAACATATATATCCTAGTTATGTTATAATTTACTTATACATGTTAAACATATTGTAAATTAATATATAAATAAAATACATCTATTTTAAAGTATTATAATTGATAAGTAGGTATTGAGTGATCTTTTATTCATTTGTTTTGAAATATCCACTTAATTAATACTATTCGAATAACTGAATTATTTATTCATTGTTAAAATTAGTGAAATAATTTCACCATTTTCTATATATGTTAATTCTTGTACGGAATGATTATAATATAAAAAAATAATGTGTTATTTATGACATAGTTTTGAATGTCTTATCATCAATTATTTTTAAAAATATCAAAATTTCAATATAATTTTTCTCTCAAAATATGTCCATTATATAGACTTATCTATTTAGTTGATTATATTTAAAGAATAATTTAATTAATTTTTTTAATCTATGCTTAATTACTATATTTTACAATTTTTTTATTACAAAATAATTAAGTATAATTTTTAGTAGATAAGATAGTCATTTTTAGTTATTATTAATGAGAAATTTAATTGTCTTTTTTCAATAAAGAGATTTATTTTAAGCGAAAAAATAATTTTTCAAAGTTGAAACCTTAGGATCATAATTGAGTTTGGAGGAGGGGTATATGTAGAACATAATTTGCAATATAATGAAAAAAATATAAATGTATAAAAATAAAATTACAAAAATATTTTTTTAATTAAAGTGTACATTTTTTTAATTAATTAAACAATACTTATTTTTAAAGATAAACTACACACAAAAAAAAAATATTTTTCATTTTCATTGGCAGCCAAATAGTTAATATTTAGTAGTCCAAGGAATTTGGGAAATAGACAAAAATTAATTTTGTTTGGAGGGAAAAGTATTGAGGAAATAAATGTAAAACTTAAAATAAGGTTATTTTAGTCTTTTTACATTTTTGGCCAAATTCTGGCCAAAATTTTCTGGCCATTTAGCATTACCCTATTTTTTAATAAACAATTTTTGATAGAGTCAAATAAAATCTAGTCAAATAAAATGTACTTCATGTAAATAGATATAAACCATACCTTAGTGAAATAGCTTATAAATTTAGTAATTAATTGTATTAAATTATTTTTTTAATTAGTGATATAGAGTTTCATGAGATTGTTTGCAACAAATTTTAAAGTGACTGTAAAGAAATTACAATCACAATAAAATATGAAGAAACATCACTTTATTGATCAAGATATATTGTGGGTACAATTATGTTCCTTCTTTGATTCTCCTCTCTTAAGATTTATCCATGATCCAAGGGCAGTTAGTGGCATATTTCTCGAACTAGGATGATTTAGATTTGATCTCTCTATATGAATATCCATCAATTTGCGAAGTATTCGAGATCTTAATCTCTTTATGAAACTTCCGAGATGCCTTTTGACAAAATTTAATACCCTTTATATAGGCATAAACTAGGGTTTAGGATTGAGTAGCCTCCAAGAATCATAATTTAAGTTGACACAATTTATAGAGTTCTAACTCGAATTGACAGAGTCCCATAAAATTTCAATATGATCTATAGAGATATTATAAGAATAATTTGATTGTAAACGTATATAACTCAAAAGAATGGTTCTATTTGAAATAGGTTCGATTCATGGCCGGCTCTATGCATGGAAAAATGAGGCCTTTGCCTTAGGCCCCCAAATTTTTGTTAAGAATAAATTATGTGTAAAAATTTTAATTGAAAAAATGATTATTTATGATAAAAAGTATAATTTTTTAAAAAGTAAATAATTTTACCCACTTTAGCATCTTTTGTACTTTATTAAAAATAAAAACTAATAGTAAAAAGTGTTGAACAAAGTGAATTACAAATTTATTTCTTTTTAAATTTTAGTTTCAAGCATTATTACAAGCATATTAAAACGAGGTATACCAAGCATCAACTTCTTGAGTTAAATTCTATGGTTCTAACTCTTATCTTTATTTAATATTTATCAGTTTATCACTTATAGCATTATGTTAACAATATATATAATAATTGTCTCACTTAACTGATGTTTTTCAATGTTGAGTTGATAAAATCTTACCTAAAACTAGTATCTGAAAAATATTATTAAATAGTAATAATTTTCATCTAAATAGTGTGAGAAAAATTAATTTTAAATAAATATGTATATGAAGTTTATTTATATATTAGACCGCGAATCCAAATTTCGCTTTAGACCCTCAATTACGTTGAGCCGCCCCTGGTTCGATTAAAATGTTGATATTGCATTTTTCTATATAAACCATTTTGGTAAGTCTCATATCATTTTTCTCATCAAATTCTAAAATTGCAATTCAAAATATTACACTAAAAAGGTATTTGAATAAATTTCAAGGCTAATACACTAGAAAGGTATTTGAATAAATTTCAAAGGCTTTTAGCTTCGTGGTTTAAAAAATAAATAAATAAGAGCTACAATTCCAATTATCTCATCCCACCCGTCCCGTTCTATCCTGCTTTATAGTGAGATGGGACCATCGGTTCGTCCTGATTCATCTTGGCCCGATTATTCTGGCCCACCACTATCTTGCTTCAACTTTCTCTAGTCTCGTCTCGTCTCGTCTCGTTCCGTACTTAGTTTTTCCATGTGTAAATGCATGCATCACGCGTATGATCTCATTCTTTTCACTTAAGTACAACCAACACATGTTAAATTAACAAAGTTACTTGTATACCAATATAATATTCCTATTTATTAAACTTTAAGAATCTTATATGGGGATCTACCTATGTATCCTAACACTATTTTCTATTCTCTCAAAAGGGTAGAGGCTAAGGGTGATCTGGTGATGCATATCATTCCCCACAAAATTATATAATGTACATAGATTAAATGTTAGCTAATATGAGTATATATATTTAATTAACACAATTGAAAAGAAAATTTATACTTTTTTTTTTTGCCAAACTCCTACCTCTGCCACTGAATTTATCTCCCCAATATATTAAATAACCCTTAAAAGCGGCTAACTAAATATACTTATCAAATTAAGTACATACCTAACCACCATGACAATTTCTTGATCGTCATCACTATATAATATATCGACATCATAGCCATGATTCATGCATCTCTATACCTAAGTGCTCTATTAGATTCTATAATCATATTAATTAGCTAATCACTTTATAATGGAGTACTAATTAACATGTAGATATAGAATATTGTCAAAAGATATAGGAGAATCGAATGGCTGCTCATGAAAACAAATACAATTAATCTGATTATTAATAAATTCCTATAGTTGATTTTTTTATAAAAAAAAAAATACTGAAAAGGAATATATGTTTGAAAAAACAAACAGAAACGGTCCCTTAATTAAAGCCATCACGTACTAATTAAATAACAATAATCCTTAATAGTTAGTTTTTTTTTGTTAAAGAGGTCCCCTCCACTATAAATAATGTACTAGCATAATTTCAAAAAAACATTAAGAAAAGGTCTAAGTTAAGTTAATTACTCATTAGTATTTTCATCATACTATATACAGGAATAAGTACGTACCGTTCATATACTACATCAAACTGATTTTTAGTTATAATTAATTCATGATTATAGCTTAATTATTGCTAAATATATATTTTTAGCGATAATTAACAGTGCTATTTGTAAATGTTCCTAAAACCTATAGCAATTAACCAATGCCGATAAAGATATTAACACTGTCTGTTAATGTGTATATTTGTCGCCGCTAGCTATTTTTGTTGTAGAAATAACTAATCATAAAAAAATTAGATTAATAACCTAATATATAAAGTTGCTACTTGTTTAAAATATACTCCATTAATAGTGAAAAAATATACTCCATTAAAATATACTGATTTATTAAAAAGTAACTGTACAAAATTATTTACAGCTAGAATCTATATATAAATATAATTAAACCCTTATGTTTTGTTCATAAACTATTTGTGTTTGACACAATTATCCTATCTTTGACTTTTCACAATTCTAATCTGGCTGACTTTGAAATTCTACTTAAAGAAAGGAAAATGTCAAAGTTCTTCAATTGAACGAACATTTGAAAGAACTTATGTCATACTCACCATAGTGTTATGTAGTTTTAAAAAATATGTTCTATTTGGTTATATTTATTATTTTATTATATTTTACTAATTAATATAATAATTTGTATCCTAAAAATAAATAAAAAATGCTTATTACTTTTTACTTATGTGATCGAATAAATAATTGTTTATATTATCATCGCATAAAACTTAAATTTTAATAGGTAATTTTGAAATACGAGACAAAAGACAAAAAAATTAATTCTCCATCTGTTTCAAAAAGAATGTCCTAGTTTGACTTAAATAGAGTTTAAGAAGAAAAAAAGACTTTTAAATCTTGTGGTTTTAAATTAAAGTTATGTCAAATTTACTATATTGTCCTTTTGTCACATCCGGGGAGCACCCCTAGACGTAACCGGCGTCGGCGTCCTATTTGAGGACTAAGACTAGCCTCTTAGCTTACATAATCACATTCATAGTTTTAAAATGCGGAAAATTTAAAACTTTTCATTACTTCTACATTGAGGTTTACATAGACCTCTACATACACATAATATATTCATATCGAATATAAATAGACCCTTTGTATAGGAAGATTACATAGTCTTCTACTTCTATTGCACATAAGTATACATAAGATATAACATAGTCTTTAAAGAGTGTCTCATTTCATAACCATCTAACAATTTGGGCATAGCCCATACATCAATGTGAAAGAGTCACATATAGGCTATACAATTTGTACTCAAATGATAAGGAAGAGAACATAAGAAATCTTAAAACTAAAACAACTTCATAAGCTTGATATTTACATCTTAGTCAACCTCACAACCATAATGAAGACATTTCAATTCAACATCATACCAACCCTATGAATATCAATACAAGACATACTCCAGTACAACATCATGACTTAATCATAATTAACCATAATTGAAGTGAAGAATAGGGATTTCAAGATTTGCCAAGTCTCCTTCATATTCCATCATCAAGGTCTTACCATCAACCCTTAACTCAACCCAATTAGGGTGTACTTTCATCATAAACCAATAACCAACATAATAACAAGGCTAATTGAATCACTACGCCACAATTCATCACTAGTTCATAGCTTAAGATAAGAGACTTAGGTAAAATTCACAACATGTTTCATAACCTAGATCAACTACTCAAGAACTAGCATGATAGGACTATAACTCATCTTAATCTATTCATAGTTGATACAATAATGTCATACAATAGTAATTCAACCAATAACCAAGTCAATTGAACCAACATTACACAATTCATATTAAGATCACAACCTAGGATTTAGGGAAATAGGTCATCTTCTACAATTTAGACCAATCCATCAAGAGACAACATAATTAAGTTAGAATATATGTTAATCTATCCATAATATCCAAAAGAAATCATAAACAAAGTAATTCACAAGATCAATTTCGAGATTTGAAAAGACTCACATGAAAACTCAACTTTTGAAATCAATTTGAAGGAACCCTTTGGGGAAAGAAGTCCCAAAGGTGAAAGGAATCTCATACCTTAATGTTTGATGAAGATTAATGGAGAAATTCACCTCTTTACCTCCCTTGAACCCTCCCCTAGCTTGGTCTTCAATGGAGTTCTTCAACTAGAGAGAGAAACAAGAGAGAAGGAAGAGAGTTTTGGGTTTGTGATTTATGAGAGCTTAAGTTAGTATAATTAGCTTAGGGGCTTTATATAGGTTATTAATTAACTTAGTTAGACTTCCCTTAACCCTAATTAAACCTCTTAACTAAGTCATCTAATTAAATGAACTAAATGAAAACGTGCAGCCAAAACCAGTCATCACAGATGACACCACGATCGACGGATCGTGGGTCAATCGACGGCCACTGTGCACCTCCGTGCTGCACAGCCGTCGTTAAGTTTAGAGACTATGCAAAATGACCCTTCCAAGATTTTGGCTAAGTGACCATCGACGGAGGCATGGACGCCCCGTTTATTGGACCACGAGCCGTTTGTGGCATCCGTAGGTGACACTGTCCATTGACAACTTTTGGTCACCTTTGCAAGGGTCCTCCTCAAGGGCCCCTTGGTTGGTCCTTGTGAAGTCATGCTCGAACATTTCGACTATTAATTAACTCTAATACATGTTAGACACTCTTTCACTAATTTTCATCATTTTTCGACTCCTAAAAGCTAGTCAAATAGGCTAAGGCACGCTAGTAGCTCATTGGACTATTTTCCGGACGTCATGGACGTTCTTTGACGTTTTGGTTTTTAAACCTCCTAAATGACTTGTATAAATTAAAATAGACCTTAAAACAGTGTCTAAATCTTTTGACACCTATGTTAGGCTCTAGAACGCATCTTAGATTTTCGAAATGTTACGCATTTAATCTTGTGGTCTTAAAACATATAACGTGGAAAGTTAAAGTTAATATTTTTTCAAAACAAGAAAGGGGTCATTCTTTTTGAAATATACTAAAAAAAAAAGAGATCATTTTTTTTAAACGGAGGAAGTAGGTTCTTTTGAAATATGAGACAAAAGTAAAAAAAAATAATCACTAGTTATCACTGATAAAGACAATTATTTAGAAATATTGGAGTTAAAAGATAGAACTATCAAAATGGGTTTTGCCCGTTTAGTCGGTTGAACATAATTTTTGAATTAAGTGGGGTTGACCATAAATTTTTCTGTACATCTAGTAACGAGATTTTTTAGCTTAGCCTCATTTAGCTCGCTAGCATCATAGGCCCAACCGGCGAGACTTAGAGGCTAGCCCGTGGGCTATGAATCTTAGAAATATTTAAATATAAAATCAAGTCTAACTCCTTTGCAATTCTTTTACATTTTAGGGTTATGATTAGCCCACTATTATCAAGTCCCCTTTTCTTTTTAAGGACAATTACGCAACAAAGCAAACTTATACTATTTAATTACTCATCATAGCTATAGTTTGCTATAATTATCACTCGTGACTAACATTATACATTAATTACGTAGGCAACTTTTTAGTTTGTATAATTTGTCACGTTTGTATATGTACAATTCACCACAATATACAAATACATATGTATAGTATACAATTATTTAACCTATATACATATACAATTCACCTCTCTCCCACTCTCTCCCCTTTATTGCTCGCCTCTCTCCCCTCTCTCGCTCACCTCTCTCCTCCCTCTCCCAATCTCTCTCGCCTCTCTCCCCTCTCTCGCTCACCTCTCTCCTCCCTCTCCCAATCTCTCTCGCCTCTCTCCCCTCTCTCGCTCACCTTTCTCCTCCCTCTCCCAATCTCTCTCGCCTCTCTCCTCCCTCTCCCAATCTCGCTCGCCTCTCTGATCCCTCTCCCAATCTCGCTTGCCCTATATACAAATGCATATGTAGAATATACAATTATATACCATTATATACGTTTACAATTCACATCTCTCCCAATCTCTGCCCTCTCTTGCTTGCCTCTCTCCTCCCTCTCTTGGTCTCGCTCGCCTCTCTCCTCCCTCTCCCAATCTCTCTTGCCATATGTACAAATACATATGTATAATATACAATCATCTAACCAATACATATACAATTCACCTTTCTCCCACTCTTTTCCCCCTCTCTCTCTCCTCTCTCCTCTCTCTCCCAGTCTCGCTCGCCTCTCTCCTCCATATAACATGTAGCTACAAATTGTAATTATCAAACTATAGTTATGGAGAGTAATTAATTAGTTTTAAGTGGCTATATATGAAAGTTCCACTTGTTTTTATCCATAAATTCATCCTTAAAGTTATATCGAAAAATCAATTACACGCTTAAACTATTGAGGCGATCTATTACACATTTATACTAGTCAAAAGTAAATTTAATACTATCCTCAAAGCTGACATAAAAACCAATATGAAATAGGCTAAATTGAACAGTTCATTCATGCATAATAGATCATAATTGCAAGATAAAAATTCGTCCCAAATATTACCGCATTCTACTATATAAGAAACATATATTTCATCACTATAAGTGGCAAACAATTGTAAAACTCTGTAGCTTCTTGAAAAATTAAGAATGAAAAGGCTGATAATCTAGAGGATAATTTGAAGGTATACATACCCAAAGTTTTAACTCTTTTATGTCAAATTTAGTATGTAAAGTAGCTGTGTTTAAATTCTTAAATATGTGTTGCTGATTCAAAATTTATAGTTGCACCCAATTCTAGCTTCAACAGGAATAATCCGAATTAATAAAAGATTTGAACAACGGCTCGTGTTCTCTCCACCTTACGATAATAAATATTCGGTGTAATTCCATAAGTGAAATCTGGAGAATATGGTTTATACGAAGTTTTACTTTTATTTTGAAAAGATTGAAAGGTTGTTTTGATATGGTCATTGGCTCAAGCAAAGCATATAAAAAAAATTAAGTATGTAAAGCAAATACAACAGTAAGAAATTTATATCAAAAACAATGTAGAAAAGAACAGTAGCAACAACAAATAATATGATAATTGAAGCCACAAAGACAATTAAATTGAACAATAAGATAGTAAGAGAGTAATCATAAAACTAATATTGATAAAGGAAATAGACAACGCTCGATTACATACTAACCTTCTATCCTAATCTTCGATCTTCTTATCTAGGGTCATATCCTCAGTAAATTACAGATGTGTCATGTGTTGTATAATCATCTTTGTTTGGTACTTTTTCGGTATACCTTTACCTCTCCTCATATCAACTAATATCTTATTCCTCATTGGTGCGTCTATGCATCTTTTTTTTCACATGTTCGAATCATATCACAATCTCGTCTCCCTCTTTTTATCCACGGAAGTCACTATTACCTTGTCAAAGATGTCTTCGTTTCTAGTCCTATCTCTCCTAATTACCACACATTCGACATAACATCCTCATTTTCGTTACTTTCATCTTCTGAACAGACATGTAATTTCTTGATCAACACTCCATCCAATACTATACAACATAGATGATTGACCTATCACTTTATAAAACTTATGCTTGATGGCACATTCTCATCTTACAATATACCAAATGCAAGATTCTATTAACTATGTACCCTGTTTTAGAAATTGAAGTTATTTTCTTGCATATTCAAATTCCTTATTTAAAATGTTTCACTTGCAACCTATACAACTTAATTTCATTGGAGATGGTTATGTAAGAATTTAGTATTTGGGATAATACATTAAGGTTTCCTATACAAATCTGTCATTTTAATTTCTTGTTGTTGCCAATACGTTTACACATAGAACCACTTCCTTTTAATTAAATTGGGGGTTATCCTCTTATATTGTGATTACATATATGTAAAGAAAGAAATGAGGAATATGAAAATGATAACATGAGATATAGCAAATTAGAGCAAGTTGGACATAAAATTAAGTGGAAAAAATTAAATAAATTGTAAATAACAAGACAATAAAATGGTAATTAAGTAACCAATTAATTAGAACATTTCAAGCATTTGGAAGCAATCTAAAACTTAGGACGTTTATTATCCTGGCGATGAACTTGTGAAGCAAGAAGTTCGTCTAGAAGATTGTTATCCAAATACTCAAACTCAACCTTCTCTCCATGATCATGTCGATGATCAGCAGAAGCCGAAGCAGAAGAAGAGGACATGTTCCTATTGTTCTCCATTGTAGATGTCGCGTTATAGGTTGGTCCAGGAGCTAGAGGTACATTAGTATTATTATTGATATGATAATGTCCATCATTAGGGAAGTTGAGAATGGCTTGATGACCCCTTAGAGAAAAGGCCGCTCTATCATAAGCTCTAGCCGCCTCTTCAGCTGTTTCAAAAGTACCTAACCATAAACGTGCACCATTTCTATTAGGATCACGTATCTCTGCTGCATATTTTCCCCATGGTCTTCTTCGTATGCCTCGATATTTGTTCTCTCTTCTTCCTCTTTGATCTTCCTTCTCCATTCTAAGTTTTTGTTAATTTCTAACGTGCTATAGTGTGTGTGTGGATGTTTAAGTGTATATATGCATGGATATGACTATTATTTATTTTTATTTTCAATATAAATAGATAGATGTCGTAGTCATATTTGACCATTGACCAATTTTGACTTCTTCCACATAAAGGTTGGGGTTACAGTCATGTGTGGCAACGAGGCTGATGGTGGCTTTCCTAAATTTACATGAATGATTTGACTAGTCATAAAGGGGGTTTATATTTTGGGGAGAGCCAAAATCAAATTTAATTCGTTTAAATTTTCATAAGTTATTGATTCGTTTTAACTTATTTAAAATCAGATTGATATCTAACTCAAAGTGATTCACATGATGATATTAATCATAATTTCTTTTTTAAAAGTTATTAGGTACTGAAAATTTACGAAAAAATAAATAAAGTAAGTAACATTTTGTAAAAAAAATGGATGGATTGAATTATGATTAGTTTTGATCCAAGCAGATTTTGATTAGATTGGATTTAATTTTGACTCATTTTGATCCGATCAAATTTGACCAAACCTGCCAATTGTCAACTCCAATACTTACCAATTACCTCATAAACATTAAAGTTGAGGGGAAAATGTTTAGAATTTGTACTGCAAATTTAATTACTTTCTCTATTCACTTTTATTTATTTACTATATTAGAAATATTTTTCTTTTATTTATCCACTTTTAGCATATTTTAAGATATAGATAAAAAGAAAGTTATGTTTACTTTTAACATTAAATAATCATTTCCCAAGTTCATTGAGATTATATACTAATTAATATATGTATTATGGTAAATACAATAATGATGACATGTAGATTAGTCAATGTTGCGTAAACGTCTCAAATAAAAAAAGGATTTAGTCATTAATTCATAAGGTTCTCTCTTGAGTATACAAATATACATGTACTGAGTTAATTTGAATTTTTTATTATCCAATTAAATCAATTATATCACTTTTTTATATTTATAAACCAAATCAAATCAAACTAAAACAAAGTGAATTTTTTCATGTTTCATTTTTATTCTAGAATTTTTCTGTCTTGATATACACATCTGACAACAATTTAAATATATATATTAATATAAACGTCATACTATTTTACACAATTATACTTATCCAGTTTTATAACAACCTTATAATAGAGACAAGAAAAAACATATCATATATTAAGAGCTTCAACTCTTAGAAGTTGAGCACTTTCTAAATTGATAAACTTTGTATAAAAAAATATTTAATTAAAAATGAATACAAAGGGAAACCTTATGGATAATGGTTTGATTGAAGTTAATATTTACAAAGTAAATTATAATTAATTTTTTGTTATTAATAATTAACAATAATAAATGAAAGTTCCAAGTTTGATGATTGTCAAGGTCCAATTTGGTAGTCCGCCCAGTGGGATGACAGCCCAATATTCTTTTCAGAGATTGAAGCCAATTAGTGTTCCAATAACAAATTATTTTGAAGAATATATGAAGCTTCCAAGAACCAACAATACACTTTGCTTTAATTATTCAAAATCTTAGTCATTAAATCGATTTGTTTTCAGGATCTAAATCGTAACTATTACGTGTATTTATTTTTCACTAAATATATCTAAATGATTAAGAATTTGTATAAGATGACATTTCACCGCTACTCTATCTACAATCACCATTTCAACCTCAACTATCATCATCATCAATCACCATCACCACCTACTTTCTACAATCACATCATTTGCCCAACCATAACCATCAATACCGTCAATTGCCAAAATCAATTGTCATCACTATTAGCTATCATTTGCAATCATCAGCACTAATCAGTATTACATATCCACTAATCACTATTGATAATTACCATCATTAATCAACATTGTATACCGTTAACCACCATCAATAGTACTTGTTTTTAGCTATCATTATCATTTCACTATTAATTAACAATTGTCACCGACAATAATTAATAACTCACTACTATTAACTACTATTGTCTTTTATAATATTTTATTAATATTAGATCAATGTCGGACTATTTTTTAAACAAATTTTATATATATATAATTAGATGTTGAGAAAATATAATATAAATTATTTAATATTCAGATCCTAATATAACATCTTAATATTCAGATGTACGTGTCTATTTCTATATTTGTTTTTATCTTGTAAGGAACTTGGAATGAAAATGCCAAAAACCAAACCTAAAAAATATATTTCTAAAATCCATAGAGTGATACAGTGTTATATAAATAATTTAAAATAAAACTTCAAATTTAAATTGATAACATTACAAATTTGAAAGATACAAACTTAAATGACTAATACATTGCAAATCAAAATGTAAACTTTCAACTTAAAAGTTCAACTTCTTGACTTTGCACCTTTTCACCAAGTTCCTCATTAATAACTTATGATTTGGGAGGCCTTTATATTTGATTTCGCTTGTAAATGAAACCCTTATACTTAAGACTTTGCTAACAGAATCTTTAAACTCACACAATATTTTAAAATCTGAATTGAACCTATGCTTACATACTGTACAAGGGTCCTAACTCAGAGTTGGACCTTATGCTTACAATAGACACAGAAAGAATTGAGTAAAGATAAAAAGAAGAATGAAATGGTATTTATTATTAACAAAATGTAATTCAATAAATATAAAGGTTAAAATAAAGTTCGCAATTGTAGTTTCGTAAATTGGAAATGACTAGTTGTTAAAAAAGATAAATTGGCAATGATTAATTTTAAATTTTTCCAACGATCGAATCTATCTATCTATCTATCTATCTATCTATCTATATACATATATATTTATTATTATTATTTTTAGTCAAAACCTGCCCCACCAACCTGGTACAATCCCAGGCTGGGCCAAACATCCTTTCCCCTACCCAAGCCCATTCCCTGTCCCGACCTAACATTAGCCCAAAACAAATGTGGGCCTTGTCCACATCTTAATGGGCCGGTTCGGTCCAGATGATACCCTACCTAAAAAATCAGAATTCGTATCCTTTCTCAATTTGTATTTCAAATCGTATGTATACAATTAATATTTGTATTCATTCAAAAATCATGTTGCATAGTTTATGAATCTGGTATTTGTTCCTAATTTGTATTCATTCTAAAGGTATGACAACTAGTTATGTATTTTATTTAAGAATAATTATAACAAATATTCACTTATTCCTTTTCAATTTTATATTTCATTCTCACTTATTCATCATACTATTTTTTTTTTATATATTATTATACAAAATTATAAATAAAAACTAGAATAATAAAAATACAAATAAAATACATATTGAAATAAATACGAAATATAAAATTTTTGAAGAAAAAAATGAATACACGGAAAAAAATATATGAATACAAATATGTTTCTTAAATAACTATAGATTTGTTTGGTATACCTATTGGAATGAATACAAACTAATAAAAAATACAAGTTTCATTATACAAACAACATAAAACTATAATGAATATAAATATTATATATAGTGGAATGAATACAATTTAAAAAGGTTAAAATTCTGGGGAAAAAAAAGAACAAAGTTTGAGTTTTCTTTGAAAATGTAACTGATGAGAAAATTAAATGATCCTTACCTTATTTTTTTGAAATATTCTCTCCCTTAATTTTCTCCCTTTTGTTATTAAATAATTGTATTCTTTAAATAAAAATAAATAATAAAAACATAATAAGATACGTAACAAATTAAAATTTTGATATTTTTACTAAATATTGGAAGTGTTGCTAATGAGCCCTCTTAAATGTTAAAAGATTGACATTTTGAAAAATTTCTCATTCATTTATGGGAAAAAGTGTATGAAATAGCAAATGTTATAGCCATAGTTCAATTTATTTGTAATTCGCAGTAAACGTCTCATTTTTTTGTCATTTGATTTCATATCAATTACCCATTTTCGGTATACAATTACCATTCGGTATACAAATGTATGAAATGCATTTGTGTTTGTATAAAGCGAGATAGAAGTGTATATACAAATACAAATATATATTTTTTTGTTTGATACACTTACAATTATACAAATACAGATCTTATACAAATTATAATGTATAAATAAATTTAAACAAAACTGAACAATTCGTATAAAATTGGATGTATCTAGCGAATTATACAAATTAAAAACTCCATAGCAAACATAAAATTTGATATGGAGCGCAATTATGGAAACTATAGTTATAATATACAAATATGATTTTTATATTTGCTATATGTAAAAGTTTGTCTTTTATTTATTTTGTTTGATCAAAAAAGGTTCAAGTAGCTAAACACTAATCATGCAAAATGATACATCAATATTTCTCGTTCATAGTTTGTTTCAAATTAGTTTCTTGATTTTAAGACGATGACACTTTTGCTAAGAAGTCCTTAATTAAGTTGAGCAATGTGCACCTAAGTTTTCTTTTTCTTTTTCTTTTTCGTTTTTTGGTTGATTGAAAAGGGTTCAAAGTAGACATTAATCATGCAAAATGATTTATAACATCTTTCGTTAATAGTTTGGCTCATGTTAGTTTTTTTATTTTAAGAAACTTATTTCCTCTGTTTCTGTTTAGTTGTCCACTTTAGAAATGACACACATATTAAGATAGCAATAATTAGCATAGTGAAGTTATAATTTTTCCCTTATTAATTATGGTTTCAAAAATGATGAATTAAAACTTGGAAATTTTCAAGAAGTTTAAATGTGGATATGATAGAAAAAAAAAATTTGTCCTGTCAAAATGGACAAGTAAATAGGGACAACTAAAAGAGTAATATGAACAAGTAAATAGAGACATAGGAAGTATTAATTATTAGGATATACTTTATTTTAGAAAATTAAGAAAGCTTTGAGAATTCCTGTTCTAATTTAAGTTTCTAGATGTATTCCTGATTTATTTAACATGTTTTACATACGAATAATAAGAATATTTGTCATATGAATTTGGAGGAAAATGATTGTAGTGGTTCATGCACCATATCCAATTTCATTTCACAATCTATGGCCCTTTCATCCTCTTTTCATTTCACTTATTTTCAGTTATTATTATCATTGTAACGCAAGTTAAAGTTGTGGACCATATATACATAATTGAGAACGTTGATTATTTGTTATCTTTCCTCTTTGGTCATATAGTAGATTATGATTGATATCAAATGTTGATTGTTTTGGCAAATTAAATTTGTTCAAAATAATTGATGTTTTGAACCACGAAAAAAGGTCAAAATTGCTCCTGAATCATGCGAAATAGACCACTTATACCCTTAATTATATTTTGGGATTAAAAATACCCCCGTCGTTATTCTAGGAGACTACGTACAAATACCCTCAAGAGTTAACACCTCAATTTTTTTGTGACGTGGCATGCCACATGGAACTAATCTCTCCACCAAAGCGTTACCAACTAAGATTGACTGCAAAAGAACTTGACTTTTAGTGTCGACAAAATTGCCACAAAAATTCTAAAATATTGCCACTAAAGGTTATGAGTGATTTTTAGTGACGACTAAGGCTCCAACAACCATTCGCTACTAGAACTTATTTTTTCAACAAAAGAAATATGATAATGTTATAAAAGAACTTACTAAAATTCTAAAAGAAAGAAAATTTTTAGAAGATATATTCTTTCAAAGTGTATGTTTATATGTTTCATATAGTGGCTATTTATAGCCATACATTAATGCATACATGGTCATTAGTGATGTCATATTCCACATTACTAATGCATACATGGTCATTAGTGATGTCATATTCCACATGACACTCCAATTATTTTACAACACTCCCCCTTGGATATCTATGTAAAAAAAAATACATAGATATACATAATACGCATTATTTGCTGCCTCATTAAAAACCTTTCTAGGAAAACCCAGTGGGATAAAACCTAGACTAAGGAAAAAAGAGTACAGTGCGTATTTTACTCCCCCTGATAAAAACCACGATTCAGATGGTTAAGTTTTCGCATTCCAATTTTGTGAACCATCTTCTCAAGAGTTGAGGCTGGTAAAGATTTGGTAAATAGATCTGCTGGATTATCACTTGAACGAATTTGTCGCACATCAATATCACCATTCTTCTGGAGATCATGTGTGAAGAACAATTTTGGTGAAATGTGTTTCGTTCTATCTCCTTTTATAAAGCCATGCAGCATTGTCTTCAAAGAGTATTGTGGGTATCTTGACGTCACACTTCAAACCACATCTTTCTTTGATAAAATGTATTACTGATCTTAACCATACACATTCTCTACTTGCTTCATGAATGGCTATTATCTCAGCATGATTTGAAGAAGTAGCGACAATAGACTGCTTCGTAGATCGCCATGATATAGCAGTACCTCCGTATGTGAACAGATAGCCTGTTTGTGATCGAGCTTTATGTGGGTCAGATAAATAACCTGCATCTGCATGACCAACAAGATCTGCACTATCTTTGTTAGAATAAAACAGACCCATATCACTAGTTCCCCTTAGATATCGCAATATATGTTTAACTCCATTCCAATGTCTTTGTGTAGGGGAAGAACTATATCTTGCTAATAAATTAACAGAAAATGCTATGTCGGGTCTCGTAGCATTAGCAAGATACATAAGTGCCCCAATTGCACTGAGATAAGGTACTTCTGGACCAAGAGGTTCCTCATTTTCTTCTTGAGGTCGGAATGGATCCTTACTCACTTCAAGTGATCGGACAACCATTGGAGTACTTAATGGATGTGCTTTGTCCATGTAAAATCGTTTCAAGATTTTCTCAGTATAGGCAGATTGATGGATGAAGACCCCGTCTACTAAATATTCTATTTGTAGTCCAAGACAAATTTTTGTCTTTCCAAGGTCTTTCATCTCAAATTCTTTCTTTAGATATTCAATTGCCTTTTGAACCTCTTCTGGAGTTCCAATGAGATTAATGTCATCAACATAAACAGCAAGAATAACAAAACCCAATGTTGTTTTCTTAATAAATATACAAGGACAAATGGCATCGTTTATATAACCTTGTTTTATCAAGTACTCACTAAGGCGATTATACCACATGCGCCCTGATTGTTTTAAGCCATATAATGACTTTTGTAATCTGATTGAATACATTTCCCGAGATTTATATGCTTCAGGCATTTTAAGTCCTTCCGGAACTTTCATATAAATTTTATTATCTAGTGAACCGTAAAGGTAAGCTGTAACCACATCCATTTGATGAATTTCAAGATTTTCATGTACAGCTAAGCCGATGAGATATCGAAAAGTTATTGCATCCATAACAGGTGAATATGTTTCTTCATAGTCGACACCAGGTCGTTGAGAGAATCCTTGTGCCACAAGGCGTGCCTTGTATCTTACAATCTCATTTCTCTCATTTCTTTTTCGTACAAAGACCCATTTATAGCCAATTGATTTAACATCACTAGGCGTTTGGACTACTGGTCCAAAAACCTCACGCTTAGCAAGTGAATTTAATTCTGATTGAATTGCTTCTTGCCATTTTGGCCAATCACATCTTTGTCGACATTCTTCGACAGATAGAGGTTGAAGATCCTCATTTCCTTTCATAATGTTAAGTGCAACATTATATGCGAAAATCTTATCCACTATGATTTTTGATCGATCTAAACTTATCTCATCACCTGTAGAACTTATTGAGAGTTCTTCATTTACTTGAGTCTCGGGTTCACTGATCTCTTCAGGAATATCAGGATCAATCAGATTTTGAATTTCTTCGTGAAATTCTTTTGTAGTGTCATTTTTTGTACTTCTTTTTCTCGGATTCTTATCTTTTGAACCCAATGGTCTACCACGCTTCAGGCGTATTTGTGATTCAGAAGCTATGACACTTGTAGATGGTCCTTTTGGGACGTCGATTCGGATAGGCACATTTACTGCAGGAATATGTGATTTTGTTATCCTTTTTGAATCAGTAAATGCGTCTGGCATTTGATTTGCTATGTTTTGCAAATGGATGATCTTCTGGACCTCTTGTTCACACACAGGGGAGCGTGGATCAAAATGAGATAATGATGAAACTTTCCATGCAATTTCACTTTTAAGTTTCTTTTTCTCTCCCCCTAATTGCGGAAAATTTGTTTCATCAAATCGACAATCTGCAAATCTTGCAGTAAATAAATCTCCCGTCAATGGCTCAAGGTAGCGAATTATTGAGGGTGAATCAAACCCAACATATATGCCTAACCTTCTTTGAGGGCCCATCTTGGTGCGCTGAGGTGGTGCTACAGGCACATATACAGCACATCCAAAAATTCGAAGATGAGCAATATTTGGTTCATGGCCAAACACTAATTGTGATGGGGAGTATTTATTATAATGAGTCGGTCTGAGACGAACAAGTGATGCTGCATGTAAGATAGCATGACCCCAAACAGTAGTAGGAAACTCACTTTTCATAAGTAGAGGTCTTGCTATCAATTGTAAACGCTTAATAAATGACTCAGCAAGGCCATTTTGAGTATGAACATGTGCTACAGGATGTTCAACTTTTATCCCTACTGATACGCAATAAGCATCAAAAGCTTGGGATGTGAATTCGCCAGCATTATCGAGGCGAATTGTCTTAATGGGATAATCTGGAAATTGCGCTCTTAATCGTATTATTTGTGCCAATAATTTTGCAAACGCCAGGTTGCGAGATGATAAGAGGCACACATGAGACCATCTTGAAGATGCGTCTATTAGGACCATAAAATATCTAAACGACCCACTAGATGGGTGAATAGGTCCACAAATATCCCCATGTATTCGTTCTAAAAATTGAGGGGATTCAATGTTAACCTTCATTGGTGATGGCCTAATAATCAATTTGCCTTGGCAACAAGCAGCACATGAAAACTCATCATTTGTAAGAATCTTCAGGTTCTTTAATGGATGTCCATTTGAGTTTTCAATGATTCGTCTCATCATTATTGATCCAGGATGACCTATTCGGTCATGCCAAAGCACAAAAGTCTTTAAGTCAGTAAACTTCTGGTTTACGATAGAGTGTGCTTCAATCGTACTTATTTTTGCATAATATAGGCCAGAAGATAAAGTTGATAATTTCTCCAACATATATTTCTGGTCTGAGACAATCTTGGTAATACCAAGGTATTCAACATTCATTTCATTTATTGTCTCAACATGATATCCATTTCGGCGAATATCTTTAAAACTTAACAGGTTTCTTGGGGATTTAGAAGAGAACAAAGCATCTTCTATGACGAGTTTTGTCCCCTTAGGCAGAAATATAGTAGCTCTTCCGGAGCCTTCTATTAAGTTTGAACTACCAGAAATTGTAGTAACATTTGCTTTTCTTCTAAGCAAGTAGGAGAAGTATTTCTCATCTTTGAATATGGCGTGCGTTGTTCCACTATCAATTACACAAATATCTTCATGATTGATCATTGAGGTATCCATATATTCTTCAAGATAAAAGATATAAACGAAATAAACATTATATTATTATTACTAAACAAAAACATTACATAACCTTTTAGTTATTTTACAAGTCTAGGAAAACACATTCATACTAGTTCATACAAACGACGAAAATGAAACATATTTACATTATCATAGATCCATCACCTATCAGGTGATCTATCTTTCCTTCGGGATTCTCAAAGAAATCCGCTACATCTAGATCCATGGGTTCAACAGTATCTTCCGAGATAAAGTTGGCTTCAGCGTTATTTTTCACCTCCTTTAGGGAAGCTTGATATAGCACAACCAGGTGCCTTGGCGTACGACAGGTACGTGACCAATGTCCTTTTCCTCCACATCGATAACATTTGTTGTCTGAATTTTTCTTCTGCACTACATCATGTTTTTCATTCTTCTTTTTACACTGCTGGTGTTGAAGGTTATTATTTAGTGTAAGACGATAACCATGATTGAAATTTCTTCCTCGACCACGGCCACGACTGGGGCCACGACCTTTTTCACGCCTAGATTGGTGAAAATTTACCGTATTTACTTCAGGAAATGGCATAGAGCCAGTAGGTCGACTTTCATGGTTTTTCATCAGTAAGTCATTATGTTGTTCAGCAACAAGGAGATGTGAAATTAATTCAGAATATTTTTTAAATCCCATTTCTCGGTATTGCTGTTGCAGAAGCATACTTAAGGCAGGAAAAGTGGAAAATGTTTTCTCCAACATATCATGGTCAGTGATATTTTCTCCACATAATTTTAATTGTGAGATAATTTTAAACATGGAAGAATTATACTCACTGATAGATTTAAAATCTTGAAGTCTCAAGTGGATCCAGTCATAACGTGCCTGTGGAAGGACGACCAACTTCAGGTGGTCATATCTATCTTTTAAATTGTTCCACAATACCAGAGGATCCTTAACAGTGAGATATTCCATTTTCAAACCTTCATCAAGGTGATGACGGAGAAATATCATCGCCTTGGCACGGTTTTGATTCGATTCTTGATTATTTTCTTGGATGGTGTCTGCTAGATCCATCGCATTAAGATGATCGCATTAAGATGAATTTCCGGATCGAGTACCCATGATAGATAGCTTTTTCCCGATATGTCTAGAGCAAGAAATTCAAGTTTAGAGAGATTAGACATTATTAAGAAAAGGAAATTTATACCTCCGAGGCTTTAAAAATCCTTACTTGAACTGGCAGAGACTCGTGCTGATAACGTGTTATAAAAGAACTTACTAAAATTCTTGTTATAAAAGAACTTACTAAAATTCTAAAAGAAAGAAAATTTTTAGAAGATATATTCTTTCAAAGTGTATATTTATATGTTTCATATAGTGGCTATTTATAGCCATAATTGCATACATGGTCATTAGTGATGTCATATTCCACATTACTAATGCATACATGGTCATTAGTGATGTCATATTCCACATGACACTCCAATTATTTTACAACAGATAATTAATTTTCGATTGCAATCTAATTTTCTAAATAAATAACTTGCAATTAAAAACACCCAATATTATTATGAAAAATCATGAAAATTACTTCTCGATTCACATCTCCTACTGTATAATGCACCCAGAGCTGAACCCACGATTTGAAGATAGGGGGGACACCACTAAGTGTGGTTCAAGGGTTAGGCTAGGAGTGACTAAAGAGTAAGGTTAGCGGAGCATCCTGCTTAGGCCTCCAAAAATTTTGAGGCCCTAATAAATTTTAATTGTGAATTTTATTATTTTATTTCACTTTAAGCAATATTGAATATTATAATTAAAAAAAATTAAAAAATTAAAAGAAGTACAATTCACTTTTTATCAAGAATATTTTAGGATTTTGAATAAACAACTCAAATCTCCAGGATCCGATTTAAGTGATTGCAAATCAAATTCCTCTATAAAACGCGAAGACTTGTCTCTAAAATTAGAACTTGGTTGAGAAAAATTATGTTTCGTGAAGAATCTAAGAATTGTCTCCAAAACTAGAACTTGGTTGAGAAAAATTATGTGTTTCGTCAAAAATCTATCCATTTAAATCACAAAAATCAACAATAAATCTCATAAAAAATACGCTTGAAATAATGGGAATAGGAGAATACTTGTTAGTGTAGAATTGTGTTATGTTGGACTTTTATTTATTTTTAAATTTAATTAAGAAAGGAATGGGACAACAGTTTTTTTTAAAAGAGGAAAAGTTTGTTAGTGTAGAATTGTGTTATGTTGAGACTTTTATTTATTTTTAAATTTAATTAATGAAGGAATGGGACAACAGTTTTCTTTTTTTTTTAAAAGAGAAAAAGCTGAAATTAAAGTAAAATAATACTTATACCCCAGCAGGATTCGAACACGCGCCCTTGCGCTCCAAAGATGCACCTTCAACCAGTGCACCCATAACACCTTTTGGTTGTTAGGGTGCACAATAATATATATAATTTTTTATTAACTGTATATAGATATATATTCATTTTTTTAAAAGTTACCGGGGTGTACGTGCACCCTCACGGATGCATGTGGGTCCGCCTCTGAATGCATCATTGTACATTTATACATTTAAATATAATATAAAAATAAAACATACTGTGTCTTCAAACTCCTACTTAATCGATATCATTTATGTTTTTTTTAACAATAATGAAGAAAAAAACACAAAATTAGAATTTAATGTTAAAACTTTTTGTGACGAACTGACGATTTTTTGGTCTTTTGTGGCGACTATTGTCGCCGCTAAAGATTTAGTTCTTTTGTAGTGAATCCTAGTAGGCAATGCTTAGGTGAAAAGATTGGTCCCACATGGCTTGCCAAATCAATAAAAATATGGGGTGTTAACTCTTGAGGTATATGTAGTCTCTTAGGATAACAGCAGGGGCATTTTTTATTCTAAAATATAACGAAGGGTATAAATAATCTATTTCACATAGTTGAGAGGCAATTTTGACCCTTTTCCATTAGAACAATAAAGAGTCATCATTAGAGTTACTTCTTTTTTGTTCTTATTATTCAACTAGCTAATTATCAAAGAAATAGGAAAAATCTTTATCAAACGTCATAAATAGAAGGAGTAACATATATAAAGATATATAGTTATGAATATGGGAAAACATTTATTTGTAATGAATGAAGAAAACATTTAGAAATATTATAACAAGGCTAATTTATCCAAAGGAATGGAATTGTAGTTTGGAAGTGGAGGACAAAATGTTAGGGTCTCTCTCGAATTCATTCATGTCATTCTCCTTCATAGTAACTATTATTTCTATTCCATCACCAGATTTTGTGTCCATCAGAATAATTAGTTCATGAATACCGACTGAAAGAGGGGTCACCCATAATGGTTTTCCCCAACCAAAGTCAGCTTCATACCAAGGATATTTGCACCAACTAGTGGTGCCATAAACGTCTATCTTGTCTCTTTGTAGAATCTTTTCTATAATTTTTGTGTGATTGTTAAGAGTTAAAGAGGAAATATCATCAACTTTTGACGCCTTACCAATGGCTGCACATGTGTCCCTTATTCTATTTCCTACCAACTTTACAAAATCATTCAACTCATACTCACCGGCCCCCTCCATATTAGCAATTTCTGGGATTGAAAAAGTCCCTACAACATGTTCTAAAGATGGCACTCTCCCCCTCAAACACATAACAAATCCAAAAGACGAGTCCCTTGAATTTCCATTAGTTTTGGCTGAAGATATGCGTGCCAGAACCTTCCATAATAAGGACATAACTACCACCAGTCTTGTAGGCTGCCTGATCATAGTTGAATCATCATCTTTGATTGTTTTTTTGAGGTTTTCTATTGCCAAAGCATCAAAGACAAACCTCTTTGTGATATTCGTCGTACTAGTACTAGTAAGAGTATTGGGATCAAATGATGGCAACTGTATCACTCTTGCTGGAAAGAGGGATGATAATTCACCAAAGTTGGGGAGATAATTATTATTATTATTATTATCATGTTGTTGTGGCATGTTAGTGTGCGCCCATTCATTTACAAATGTAGCTAAAGTGAAAGCATCAGCTATAATATGTGAAATTTGTATCCCTATGCTTACTCCTCCACCATTAAATACATTCACTTGGACACCAAGTAACGGACTTGATGGCGATGATGGATGAACATCTATTATAGGAAGAAGACGAAGCAAAGACGACTCAATATTATCAGCAGTGGCTTTACCGAGAAATTATCCAAGATCATGAGCGTTGACTTTGGTTTGAACATACTCAACACCTTCATCATTGCAGTCGATTGAGAATGGATCTTCATCTGTTCCAAATCTTCCAGCAAAAGGGTAAAACTTGGTTAGCGTGTCCGCCAATGATTTTTCAAGCTCATCATGATTAAATGATGAAGTGCTGTTCGGCAAGTAGTTTATGAGAACTGGTACATATGCAGAACGAGCCAACTGATCAAACAAGGAAAGCTTCAGTCTCCGAAGATTATCTGGGGTAGGAGCTGAGGGTTTCAACATTTTCGTCGTCTCAATTTCAATATCTAACCTCGCCATTACAATTTAATTTGATTGGTATTGCTTAATTCTCTCTTTTTACTATATACCTATATATAGGCCATTAGTTTCAACTGCCCAACATGTTGATTAGTATCTATTAAGTAAGTACTACTCCATAACACATGGAACTCCAACATATCCGGCGGATTCAAATTAATTTAATACTTACTATACATAATTCTTTATATGTAAATTATATAATCTTCAATTTATCATTTCTAGACAACATACTCTTTCATGATTTTATCCAATAAACCATTGGATTAAAATGACATGATTAGAAAACAATACTTATAACTTCGTGATAAATTTTATGTCGTAGTTGTAGTGATTTCTTCATTCTTGATACCACCAAAATACTTATAATATACACGAGTGGTTTCAATTAGTTGAAAAGAATTGGTACATATGCAGAACGAGCCAGCTAATCAAACAAGAAACGCTTTAGTCTCCGAATATTTTTCCTCGTTTGAATTTCAATATCTAACCTGGCCATGTGGTTGATGACAATTGACAGAGAGTTTGAGTATTACTTAATTCTCTCTTTCTACTTTGTTCTATATATACTCCATTAATTAGAGTCAACTGCCCAACTAATTTTTAAGCATTAATTTAATACTCATCCATCCATCATGATTACTAGGGGAATGGAAATTTCATTAAACAATTTAGGTCATGTCTTGATCCTATCAAATACGATTCTAAAAATCTCACACAATATATTCTTTTTTCATTATGCAAAATCACATTCACACTCTCCAGCATATTCGGCTTCAAATTAATTTAATACTTACTATATATAACTAGTGAACTTAGTCGCGCTTCGCGGATCATAAATAACTCGTTAGATTTTGTCAAAAAAAGAATTAAAATAGTACTTCTAAAAGTTTATTGAAGGTTCTTTGTTGTGCTTAATCAAAATATATCATATGTGAAGTCTTAATCAAGTTTATATACTATTTAAGTTTTTATATTTGTAGTAATTTTAAATCGATTAAGCTAAGAGTTTACCTTCAATGATCCTACCTATAATTTTATTAGATGTGTATCCCATGCTTTTATAATTTTATATAATTTTTTTAAATCTTATCTTTTATTCTTCGTATGTTTTTTGTTTTGTTTGCATCTTTCTCACAAAATTAAAGAATTTAATCAAATAAACTTGTGAATTTTGAAAGCTCAGAACATCAAAATGCCATCCTCCTCCTTTCGTCAAATCAAAATAATATTTAAATATTTATTGTGGTTCAAATAAGATCAATTATAGTTTTATAAAAATACTGTTTTCCTTCAAATATTGTACTCTTTTACTACTTTCTTTTTTAATGTTTATATGCTTTGAAAGTTGTTATTTCTTTCTTCAGTAATGATGAATAAACTCTCTTTTCTCCTTTCACTAATCTTAGCTTGTGAAATATTTTATAAATAACTTTTTATCTTCACTAGTTTTACTACAAATGTAATATACTTATAAATTCATAAAAAATAGATTGAGATATATATAACACCAATTACATAAAGAATATAAAGTATTTAAAGAAATTAATTATTTGAAACAATCCTTTATACTTTATCAAATTGCATATAACAAATTTGAGAATTTTTTTTATAATAAACTTTATCAAAATCCCCATAGCAAGAAGGTTAAGTCCTTTTTTATACCTTTTTTTAATATCAAAAAGTTTATTATTGTAGTATATGCATACAAATTATATTATTTATTTTGAGATGAGGAAAATATCAAATTTTATTAACTTGTCATGTCCTTTCAAAGCATGAAGATAATCATACTTTGTCAATTCCTTTTTATTTTTTCAATTTATAAATTAAATATTATTTAGTAAATCATGCTTATTTCTATTAAAGTTAGAATATTATCTTGACAAATAAATGTGATATTAGTATATTTAAATTAATATTATAACCACAAATTTTATAACGTCTTAAAAGAGTAAAAGAGAATAGTAACAAAATGTGTATATACTAATAATGATAATGTAGTCATCAAATTTGAACTTTAATTCACAAATATTGTAATATGTTCATCATATTGAATTATGATTAGTTTTGATCTAAGCAGATTTTGATTAAATTGGATTTAATTTTGATTCGATCAAATTTGACCAAACCTGCCAATTGTCAACTCCAATACTAGAGACCAATTACCTCATAAATATTAAAGTTGAAGGGGGAAATGTTTATAATTTGTACTGCAAATTTAATTACTTTCTCTATTCACTTTTATTTATTTACTATATTATAAATATTTTTCTTTTATTTATCCACTTTTAGCATATTTTAAGATAAAGATAAAAAGAAGTTATGCTTACTTTTAACATTAAATAATCATTTCCCAAAGTTCATTACGATTATATACTAATTAATATATGTATTATGGTAAAACCAATAATGATGACATGTAGATTAGTCAATGTTGCGTAAACGTCTCAAATAAAAAAAGGATTTAGTCATTAATTCATATAAGGTTCTCTCTCGTGTATACAAATATACATGTACTGAGTTAATTTGAATTTTTTATTATCCAATTAAATTAATTATATCACTTTTTTATATTTATAAACCAAATTAAATCAAACTAAAAGAAAGTGAATTTTTTCATGTTCCATTTTTATTCTAGAGTTTTTCTGTCTCGATATAAACATTTGACAACAATTTGTTTTATGTGAAATATATATATTAATATAAACGTCATACTATTTTACACAATTATACTTATCCAGTTCAATAACAACATTATAATAGAGGAAAAAAAACATATCATATATTAAGAGCTTCAACTCTTAGAAGTTGAGCACTTTCTAAATTGATAAACTTTGTATAAAAAAATATTTAATTAAAAATGAATACAAATGGAAACCTTATGGGATAATGGTTTGATTGAAGTTAATATTTACAAAGTAAATTATAATTAATTTTTTGTTATTAATAATATATATAATAATAATAAATGAAAGTTCCAAGTTTGATGATTGTCAAGGTCCAATTTGGTACTCCGCCAGTGGGATGACAGCCCTATATTCTTTTCAGAGATTGAAGCCAATTAGTGTTACAATAACAAATTATTTTGAAGAATATATGAAGCTTCCAAGAACCAACAATACACTTTGCTTTAATTATTTAAATTTTAGTCATTAAATCGATTTGTTTTCGGGATCTAAATTGTAATTATTAAGTGTATTTATTTTTCACCGAATATATTTAAATGATTAAGAATTTGTATAAGATGATATTTCACCGCTATTCTATCTACAATCACAATTTCAAACTCAACTATCACCATCATCAATCACCATCACCACCTACTTTCCACAATCACCATCATTTGCCCAACCATAGCCATCAATACTGTCAATGGCCAAAATCAATTGTCATCATCATTAGCTATCATTTGCAATCATCACCGCTAATTAGTACTCCCTCCATTTAAAAAAGAATGTTCATATTTCTTTTTTAGTTTGTTTCAAAAAGAATGACCCCTTTTCTTTTTTGGCATCACTTCAACTTTAACTTTCCACGTGGCATGTTTAAAACCACAAGATTAAAAGACATTTTGGTACATTTGACATAACTTTAATTTAGAACTAATAGATTAAAAAGTCTTCTTTCATTTCTTAAACTCCGTTCCAAGTCAAACTAGGTCAATCTTTTTAAAACGGAGGGAGTATTACATATCCACTAGTCACTATTGATAATTACCATCATTATATAATGTTAACCACCATCATTAATACTTGTTGTTTTTAGCTCTCATTATCATTTCACTATTAATTATCAATTATCAGCAACAACAATTAATAACTCACTACTATTAACTACTATTGTCTTTTATAATATTTTATTAATATTACATCAATGTTGTACTATTTTATATATATATATATATATATATATATATATATATATATATATATATATATATATAATTAGATATTGAGAAATCATAGTCTAAATTATTTAATATTCAGATTCTAATGTAACAGTTTAATATTTAAATGTACGTGTCTACTTCTATATTTGTTTTTATCTTGTAGGGAACTTGGAATGAAAATGCCAAAAACCAAACCTAAAAAATATATTTCTAAAAATCCATAGAGTGATACAGTGTTATATAAATAATTTAAAATAAAACTTCAAATTTAAATTGATAACATTACAAATTTGAAAGATACAAACTTAAATGACTAATACATTGCAAATCAAAATGTAAACTTTCAACTTAAAAGTTCAACTTCTTAACTTTGCACCTTTTCACCAAGTTCCTAATTAATAACTTATGATTTGGGAGGCCTTTATATCTGGTTCCGCTTGTAAATGGAACCCTTATACTTAAAATTTTGCTAACGGAATCTTTAAACACACTATTTTAAAACCGGAATTGAATCTATGCTTACATACTGTACAAGGGTCCTAACTGAGAGTTGGACCTTATGCTGACAATAGACACAGAAAGAATTGAGTGAAGATAAAAAGAAGAATGAAATGGTATTTATTATTAACAAAATGTAATTCATCAATAAATATAAAGGTTAAAATAATGTTCGCAATTGTAGTTTCATAAATTGGAAATGACTAGTTATTAAAAAAGGTAAATTGGCAATGATTAGTTTAAAATTTTTCCAATGATCGAATAAATAAATATATATATATATATATATATATATATATATATATATATATATATATATATATATATTATTACTTTTAGTCAAAACCTGCCCCACCAACCTGGTACAATCCCAGGCTGGGCCGAACATCCTTTCCCCTACCCAAGCCCATTCCCTGTCCCGACCTAACATTAGCCCAAAACAAATGTGGGCCTTGTCCACTTCTTAATGGGCCGGTTCGGCCCAGATGATACCCTACCTAAAAAGCCCTTAGTTAAGTTGAGCATTATGCAACTAAAATTTATTTATTCATTTATGGGAAATTGTATGAAAATAGCAAATGTTATAGCCATTGTTCATTTTATTTGTAATTCGCAGCAAATATTTCATATTTTTTGTCATCTGATTTCATATATAATTACTCTTTTTCGGTATACAATTACCATCCGGTATACAAATGTATGTGTTTGTATAAAGCGAGAGAGAAATGTATATACAAATACAAATACATATATTTTAGTTTTATACACTTATAATTATATAAATACAAATTTTATTATACAAATTATAATATATAAATAAATTTATACAAAAATTAACAATTTGTATAAAATTGGATGTATCTAGCGAATTATATAAATCAAAAGCTCCATAGCAAATTTGATGGAGCGCAATTATGCAAACTATAGTTATAACATAAAAATATAATTTTTTTATTTGTTATATGTGAAAATTATTCTTTTATTACTTTGTTGATCGAAAAGTAGACACTAATCATGCAAAGTGATACATCAATATTTCTCGTTAATAGTTTGTTTATCCACTTTTCATTTCATTATAACGTAACTAACACATGTGGACCATATATACATAATTGAGAATGTTGATTATTTGTTATTTCCTCTTTGGTCATATAGTAGATTATGATTGATTTCAAATGTTGATTGTTTTGATAAATTAAATTTGTTCAAAATAATTGATGTTTTGAACAATGAAAAAAGATCAAAATTACTCCTGAATTATGTGAAATAGATCACTTATACCTTTAATTATATTTTGGGATTAAAAATAGGAAAAATTATTAAATTAGTCAAAATCAATAACTTAATTAGTAAAAATCTCACCACTTTAAAAATATTACTTAAAATGTCAAAAATGTCATTATTTTAAAAAAGAATATGTATCTTAATTAAACCTCTATTTTATCTCCTAAAAAATTAATTTATTTACATTCCCATGTATATTTATAGTTCACTTTTTCCAAATCATTTTTATTTTAAAAAAATCAAAATCTGTAAAGTTTCCCCATATCTCTCTCTTCCATATTTATCCCATAAGTAAAAAAATAAAATTCTCTCTCCATATTTTACTGTTCATATTCCTATTCACTTCAAATCCTTCTTCTCTTCAACTCCAATTTTCTTATCATCTTCTACCAAAATGTTGCTTTTTTATCTTCAAAATCTGGATTCACACAAATTCCTCTAATTAAGGTAGTTTCATCGTTATCTTCTTTTTTTTAGATTTATTTTTTGATTTTATTGTTGTTTAAATCATTATTATTTGGTGAAAGTAGGATAATTCTCGTTTAGAACTATAAAACACTCTTCAATGGATGCTTCTAAGAGACACTATTCATCTTAATAAAATAATTTCTAGCGATTTTTCTTCATTTAATCTATGTATTAATCAAGAAATAGCGGATATTGTAGGATCTGCTTCTAAAATGAGAGAAGAGAGACAACAAGAACAAAGTTTTCATCAAATTCAGATTGAAAACGTAACTCGTAGGGTATAAGAAAATGACGGAGAAGACCAAATTGTTGATGAAGAGGTATTTAAATATTTTTGCATGTTTAGATTTTTGCATTTTGAGTTGAAGTTAAAGAACAATTTGTTGAACAATGTGTATTGAATATATTTGTAAATTTCTTGTTATGTACATTGTGCAATATTTATTAGTTTGTATTTTATATTCACTTTTTATTTTATTGTTGTATTTTGAGGTCAGTTTTTGTTAATTATAATAATGTATCATTTTTTAGTCATTCTTTTATATTTTTCACATTTGTAAATATTCCTTTATATTTTTCACATTTGTAAATATTCAATTATTTATGAATACATTTTACATGACTATGATATTTCAGATTTTATTAATGAACTTTTGTTGAATTTGTGTTGTATGCTATGAAATTTTTATCTATTTGTGTTATATGATTATTGTTAATGAATTCATTTTGGGTGATTTTGGATTCAGATGTGTTTATACTAATTGTACTTTGTGTGAGCCTTGCTTGTATCCGTAAAGTAAATATATACATTGTAATGCTATTTCTGTGTTTCCAAAGTAAATACATATTAGTTGTATCCAGTGTATTCTTATTGTATTCTGGATTCAGATGTGTTTATTCAGTGTATTCTTATTGTATTCACACTAAAAAAAACTTCCCAAGTCATTAATAAAGTCGAGGTATAGTTGTTAACAAAGTCAAAATTAAGTAACTAATATATGTATTCACAATTGTACTTGCATCTATGAACAAAACTTTATCCAAGTAATATCACTTACTGAATACATAACAATCATCTTGTTATGAACAAAATTTCATCATAGTAATAAATATTATGTATTCACAATAGTAATTCTTCGTATTTCATAGAAGTCCCTTAACATATACGTACACAAAACAAATATTAAAAATGTATCCATTTAAGAACAAATGCTTAGAACATACATACATTGATCATATTTGTTTCGTTAAGGAATACAACTTATTCAAATAGTCATACGTTATCCATAATTCATATAATTTACAACCAAAAAAGAATACGAACGAAAACAAAAACGGACGGAAACAAACTACTTGTTTAAAATTATACGAAACCTGAATACTACGCTTTACATTATTTTTAATTACACTTTCAATTTTTTTCGTACTATATCAATTTCAAATATACGAAAACAGAATACGATTAACAATTATATCAATTATAAATAATTAGAAAAAGAATAAGAAAGAAGCAATATCTCGTCGAATTTGTATGGAAATTTTGAAAATCAAAAGTTGAGAGAATTCATCAGATTTTGGGAGTGTCGGTTGATTTTTTGAATTTTTTGATTTTTTGTAACTGATGAGAGTTTTAAGTAATACTTCCATCTTTAGTTTTTTTTCTCTCCCTTAATTTCTCCTTTCTGTTTTAAATATTTGTCTTCTTTAAATTTAAACAATTAGAAAATAGATTAAAAAGATACATAATAAACTAAAATTGTGACATTTTTACTAAATAATGAAAGTATTGATAATGAGTCCTCTTAAATAACAAAATAATGACATTTTGAAAAATCTCCCTTAAAAATATCCCCGTCGTTATTCGAGGAGACTACGTACAAATACCCTCAAGAGTTAACACCCCAAATTTTTAGTGACGTGGCATTCCACGTGGGACTAATCCCTCCACCCAAGCGTTACCAACTAAGATTGACTGCAAAAGAACTTGACTTTTAGTGGCTGTTTTATCGGAAAAAAAAGGAAATTTTAGTAAGCTTTCGACTTTTAGAGTCGCCACTTAATTTTTTAAGAAAAATCAAGAAACCTTTTGTTTTCAAAAGACTTTAAACAGAAAAAATCTATTGAAAACATTTAAAGGGTTCGGGGATTCTATTGTATTTTAGGAAGGTGTTTAAGGCACCTAAAATACCCGTTAAATACGGTTATCCAGCAACTAACATAGTTTAGCTAAAAAATTGTTTTTAACTTGACTTTAAAAAATATTTAGAAATAGAGAAGCTAAAATACTAACTTATTTTTTAGATCATTTTATTTTGCAAAAATTTAATTTTAAGTCGATAAAAAACATTTATGGCATTTGCGGGGATTCAGATTTTTCCTAACTTTTAAACTAAACGACAATAAAGCAGATAAATAATTAAAAGCATATAAAGAGATAGGGAGAGAGATTTGGGTCCAAATCCGGGTTCTGTTCGCCTTGACCGGCATTTTAGATCCACCTGTTTTGGTTTTTTTGACCCATTTGTCTTTCTTTCGTACCTGTCCTACACTAAGCAAATAATAATATAAAGTAAATACAAAAAAATAAAAATAAAATGACAACAAGGGCTTAAGCCCATTACAAAAATACAAAATATAAAAAAGAGAGGATCTTCTAATCCGACTTCTTGGTCTGGTACGAATTTCTCGCTTTGGACATGTTCGTCAACTTCATGGTCTGACTCAATAGATGGAAGCATGAGTCTTTACGACTCCCTTGGATAGGGATAAAATTGAGTCCATGCAGACTCAGAAGCGAATTTCACATGCAAAACAACAAATAAGATAAATAATATAAGTGCTATGGCCACCGGATGATAGATCATGAAACTTTTACCAATAACAAAACACATAAACAACAACTCACATATTCAATAGAGAAGTGACAATGTAAAAAGTTTAACACCCTTAGGTAACCTGATAATAAGCAAAAAGAAAACTTTGGTCTATCTATTTGTTAACCACTTCTAAATTCAAAATAGGTGAGAGTACTTCTGATTGAAACGAGCGAATATAAAATACAATGAGAAACAACAACTATAAACCTTGTGTTACCAAGATTTAAACATGCCAAAATCGCATGAGAAAAACAAAAACTCTTTGTTGACATTACAGGCCATGGACTAGCGCTGATTTTCTTACTTAAAGCATTATTTTGAAGAAAACACGTATCTATTTAACATGCAGGAACATACTAAATTGAGAAGACTATGGAAGTTTAGAGAAATGGTTATGCACACACAATGTGATGTTCATAGAAGCTCCAACATGCCAAAGGGAGACTCAAGTAAAAGAAATGAACTCTATATTTTAGGCAAACATACAGAAATTCAAAATAGCAGAGAAAACAGCCAAGAAATAAATGAATCTGCGGAGAATGAACTAAACACTGATTTAGCCAAAGCAGCGAACATAAAACTATTTTTAGAACAATGATGTAAACAAATAAAAATACAAATATGCACACACACACACACACACATATATATATATATATATATATTTAACGAACAGAATTAAAAAAAAACTTTTCCAATCGAATTCAAATTAATAGAATAAGGCATGAACTCACGACACACTATGATTGAGCGTTGTGGTTTTTTTTTTTTTTTAGCAAGAACACACAGACAAGAAAAACTGCTGATTCAATTGAGAAATATTTATAGCACAATTTGGTGATGCAACAAGAATAAACTTCAACGAAACAGGCAAGAGGAAAACAAAGAGATCCTACTTTTATTTTGAATTTAAACCCATACCCATTAATAATAACATACTATACCAACCGATAAAAACGTCAATACGGATAAAACAATGAACTCCGGCAACAAAGAGGTTAATGAAAAAACTGAAATGCATAACCCAATAACGAAATTGATGAAAATTTGAGATTTACAAAGAAAAGAAAAATTTAAATGCAAGATTGAACGTCACATGCTCTCTGTTATCCAAACTAGAACGAGAAACGCGAGCTAGACCGCACATGGATTTAGACCAAAGCTACTCTAACATAATTTGTAACAACAAAACAGATGGTTTAGGACCCTTAAAATATGACACAGGAAGCAAACATTTTTAGCAAGACAATCATTCAGACTTAAGAACTAAATCACTGCCTATATTGGCTCAAACTAACACAACATTTAGTCCTTAGCTTTGAAAACGGAGGGGTCGAGAGATTGGTTCAAACACCTACAATTAATATTTTTTGAGAAAAATTACAAGAAGTAAAGGACAACCATGGGTCTCAGCAAACCAACACACTCATAATTTATCCTAATCGAGCAGGCCAACACAGAGTAGATAAAATCACGAGCACACACGACCACAAAGGCGTTAGAATCAGGGCACATACAACGTCAACCAAAACAAAACCATGAAGACGTAAAAGGAAATAGGTCTACCTTTGTTGGAGCGGCAAACTGGAGACAGGACGAGCAGATGACGACCACCAGAAGAGAGACTAAAATCTCTGACGAAAACCAATAGGGACCAGTGCAAATGGACAGAAATCCAATGTTCCTATCAAAACGAGACCTCTAGCTCAAACGCCTCGCCGTGTCTTTAATTATGTTCTTCTTCTATCCTTTAGTATTACGCTTATTTAAAAGAGAAATTCAGATTTCAAAAAATCTCGAACAATCATTTGCTCAAAAATTTCCGCCTCCAAAAATTTCTCGAAATATTATAGTCAAACTATATCAAGAGAAACAAAAAGTAACTAATTTATTCGTAAGCTAATTATTTCAATATATATATAAATGCTAATTAAGGTAAACTAATTAATAAAACCTTTTTGGGACGAATGATTATAAAATATGCTTAATTAATTAAAACATACTTACATAATAAAAATCACTACAAATTTTAGCACTTGGATTTTTTATTTTTTTTTGAATATTTATAAAATTAATCATTTTAAATCGTTCGAAATTAAAGAAACTCAAAAAAAACTGATACACATTGTGGTGATCCAAAATTGGGTGTCAACAACTGTCCCTCATTTTACTCGGATTGATGCAAGAAATTCGAGAAAAATGAAATTGACCGAGCCAATTTTGACCGACCACGCGCTCATCTTTAGGAAAGGGATTTGGTACGGACTTTGGGGAATTATGGGCGAACACCGAAAGTGGGTTTCCTACATATCTCAGGCTATATGAGAATTCAGGCCACTTGTAGTTCGATACGCTTGATTTAACGCATGATTTTAAAAGAATTCAAAAGTCACCTTGACCCCGAATTATGAAAGGACCAAGATGCTCGAGAATAAGATTCAAGAGAGAATGTTGGAATACAGCCGAATTTTCACAATTGATCTTGCCTACATATCCTTAAACTTTAGGAATCAGGCTGCTTGTAGTTCGACTCGATCGGTTGAAAAGGAGATCTATTATGCTAGATAACCTTTGGTTCTGGACGAGTGACAAATTAAGTCGAGTAAAAAAAAAAGGCTTGCAACCTCTTAGCCATGAAGGTGGAGCTCTTCACATCCATAGGTAAGAATTTACACGGACATAATTTCCATAACTCTTGGTGTATTGTCACTCAGATTGGAAACTTGCTTCCGGTAGACACCAAAATTTCCGGATGCGAGACCGAAACTGACAAAAATAAAGAAAAACCCACATGCCTTCTGATAGGGGTGTGGTTTGATTGTGGTGGAAGTCGCTCCTCTGCTCGCGTACTAAGAGTTTGATACCCTCTTTGGACTATGTCCCAGTTCGCTGCTAAGAAAAAGTTTCACGTTGTGCTGCATCCCTTTTGATGTCGTCCGCACTTGTGGTATGTTTTGGAGAATTCATCCTTTCGGATGCTCTCGACAAAGACTGAGATAAAACCCGTCAGCATATAAAATGCAATTAAAGGGAGATAGTGTCTTTTACCGCATCGACACCTGATCGTACTCCTCGACATCTGACGTCAACTTGATTGATTTGACGTAAAGCAAATAAAGCTTATGTCTTGTGTTTGCGATATAATCTTCGATGTACTCCTCATTCGACATCAACATAAATAAAAGCTGATGCAATGTTGATATTTTCTTCGTTGTTTTCGATGATTCTCTTGGCATTCACTCTTGTCAAATAAAGATGCAGTTGATGTTGAGGGGTAAATATTTCCTTTGTGATGCATGCTTTTACCATGGTAGCGCATGATTTCTTGCGGGGCATGCATATCTTCTCGTGATGTATAAATTCCGCGAGGTATGAAATCTTCTTGCGATTTATAAAATTTGCGAGGGATAAAATATTCTCGCGATGCACAAATTCCGCAAGGTATGAAATCTTCTTGCGATGTATAAAATTTTGCGAGGGATGACATCTTCTCGCGATGCATAAATTCCGCAAGGTATGAAATCTTCTTGCGATGTATAAATCACTGCGAGGCATGAAATCTTCTCACGATGCATAAAATCCGCAATGTATGAAATCTTCTTGCGATGTATAAAATTTCTGCGAGGCATGAAATCTTCTCACAATGCACAAATTCCGCAAGGCATGAAATCTTCTTGCGATGATTGGATATTGACTCGCGATGCATGATCTTCCGCGATGCATGAATATTGATTCGCGATGCATGTTCTTTTGCGATGCATGAATATTGACTCGCTATGCATGTTCTTCCGCGATGCATGAATATTGACTCGCGATGCATGTTCTTCCGCAATGCATGAATATTGACTCGCGATGCATGTTCTTCCGCGATGCATGAATATTGACTCGCGATGCATGATCTTCCGCAATGCATGAATATTGACTCGCGATGCATGATCTTCCGCGATGCGTGAATATTGACTTGCGATGCATGTTCTTCCGCGATGCATGAATATTGACTCGTAATGCATGTTCTTCCGTGATGCATGAATATTGACTCGCGATGCATGATCTTCCGCAATGCATGAATATTGACTCGCGATGCATGATCATCCGCGATGCATGAATATTGACTCGCGATGCATGTTCTTCCGTGATGAATGAATATTGACTCGCGATGAATGATCTTTCACAATGGATGAATATTGACTCGCGATGCATGATATTCTGCAGGGCATAAATATCCTCTTGTGATTAAATCTTGATGTCATCCTTGGTACCAAATGAAGATAGTGCTTAAATCAAGCAACGTAGCGATCTTCTGAGTATCTTCTGGATAATCATGTCGTCTTAATTGACGATAATGGTAAAATGACTTTCGGATAGTATATCGTCTTGATCGGCAACAATATAAGTGACCCCTCGGGGTAATGTAACATCTCGATCGACAATAAAGTAAATAAACCTTCCGGGTAATGTATATATCATATCTGACATTATGATGCAAATGACGTCTTTTACGGCAACCGTAAACTCTTCCTCGCTTGATTCACCTTCGAATCTAGCTTGACGTTCCTTATAAACTTCATGTTGTTGGGAATTGACTGAAATAAACAAATCATATTCCCAAGTCTTCGACGTCAGCAATATAACATGGTTCCTGCAATCCAGGAAAACTATTAATTTTGGGAGAGTTTTCTCCTCCCTTGACTTCTCCATATTTATCGATCGGAGGAATATGCTGATATCAAAGCAAAGATATAAACCTACATCCACAGAAAAATTGTTAGTTTTAAAAACAAACTGATCTGTGTCGATTCTTTAATCGTCTGCTCCTCGTCCTGCTATCTCTGGTTGTTTTCCAGATCTCCCAACTCTTGATAGATAAGACAGAATATTTATGCCAAAACAAGTAAAACATAAAAATAAAATCTTTAAGAAAATAAACTTTTGAGAAGTGAATTTTGAAAAAGCTCACTGCCAAGTGTCATGTCACGTCAGGCTTAGCGAACTTCTTTGAGTTTGGGTGCTTGGAGGTTTACTCGCTGGGGAGTATTCACAATCACTCCAGACTGTCGATAAACCTATGTTGAAATTTTGAGGCCATCTTCAAAATTCTGTCCCAGTTATAAGTTATGGCTTATCTTCAACTGTCGGTAAGTAAATCATGAAAATTTTGAGGTCCTCTCAAAATTTCTGTCCCAGTTGCAATTCGAAGTATTTTCAGTCTTGGATTGTTGAGGAAAAATCTTCTTCTTAAGAATTTTTGAATCCCTCTCAAAAATTCTGTCCCAGTTTCTATTGTAAAGAGGAATAGAAATCTTACGGGAAATATGACCGAACCCTTGTGGCGCCTACGTATCCCGTTGAGGCAGGAATCAGGTCAAACATAGTTCCCTCTCCAAGGCTGACTAAGATAAGAAAATTACAAAGAAAACCGACCGAGGCCGACATAGGCTGCCTACGTATCTCATTCTTGAGAATTCAGGTCGAACGTAGTTCAAATACAAAAAAAAATACTTAAAGGGGATAAAGGGGTGACCGAGGCCGACATAGGCCGCCTACGTATCTCATTCTTGAGAATTCAGGTCAGACGTAGTTCATTACAAGAGGGATAAGATTTTGAACAAAGCAAATACAAGCAAATAGAACGAGTACAAGAAAATAACAGAAAATACAAACTGAAAAACTTCACGCGTAGTATCTCTTGACAGCATCTGAGTTGATCGGTTTCGACCACACGGTGCCATCCATCTCCGACAGGACCAACACACCTCCAGATAATACTTTGCGAACCATGTAAGGACCTTGCCAATTCGGTGCAAATTTTCCATTGTACTCATCATGATGAGGAAAAATGCGCTTAAGGACCAACTGACCAATTTCAAAAATCCTAGCTCTGACTCTCTTGTGGAAAGCACAAATCATTCTCTGTCGGTACAACTAACCATGACAAACGGCAACCATTCTCTTTTCGTCAATCAAAGTTAACTAATCAATTCTCTTGCTAACCCATTCAGCATTACTCAACTCAGCTTCTTGGATAATTCTCAAAGACGGTATTTCAACTTCGGCGGGTATGACTGCTTCTGCTCCGTATACTAACAAATACAGAGTAGCTCCAGTTGACGTTCTGACAGTCGTTCGATAACCCAACAAAGCATATGGCAGCATCTCGTGCCAACCTCGGTGATTATCAATCATTTTCCTCATAATCTTCTTGATATTCTTATTTGCAGCCTCTACAACTCCATTCATTTGAGGACGATAAGCGGTCGAGTTTCGATGAGTAATCTTAAATTGCTCACATATCTCTCTCATCAAGTGACTGTTGAGATTTGCACCATTGTCAGTAATGATGGATTCTGGTACTCCGAATCTGCATATCAGATTGTTGCAAACAAAATCAGCTACAACTTTCTTGGTTATCGACTTGTAAGAAGCTGCTTCCACCCACTTGGTGAAATAATCAATGGCAACCAAGATAAATCTGTGTCCATTAGAAGCGGCAGGCTCTATCGGACCGATGACATCCATGCCCCAAGCTACAAATGGCCAAGGTGAACTCATAGCATTAAGTTCGCGAGGCGGTACTCAGATCAAATCACCGTGCACTTGACATTTGTGACACTTCTGCACAAACTTGCAACAATCTTTCTCTATAGTCATCCAGAAATAACCGTCTCGAAGGATTTTTCGCGCCAAAGTGAGTCCATTAATATGCGTTCCACAAACTCCAGCATGTATTTGTTCAACAAGCTTCGCGGCTTCGACAGCATCGACAGATCTTAGAAGACTTAAATCTGGAGTTCTCTTATAAAGGACTTCTCCACTTAGAAAGAAATTGAGAGCCATGCGACTTCTTTTGGTTGGATGTTGCATCTTCAGGATAAGTTCCAGACTCCAAATACTTCTTTATATCAAAATACCAAGGCAAACCGTCACGTTCTGCCTCAACATGTGAACAATGAACTGGATGTTCTCTCAACTCTATATCCAGTGGATCAATATAGTCAGTATCTGGATGTTTAAGCATTGACGCGATGGTGGCAAGAGCATCGGCCAACTCATTCTGTATCCTAGGAGTATGTCTGAACTCTATCTTACGAAATCTCTTGAATAACTTTTGTACATACTGTACGTAGGGTATGATCTTTGGGTTCTTTACAGCCCATTCTCCTTGAACTTGATGAATCAAAAGATCTGAGTCTCCAATAACCAACAACTCGTAGACGTTCATGTCGATGGCCATTTTCAAGCCCAGAACGCAAGCTTCGTATTCGGCCATGTTGTTCGTGCAATTAAACCGGAGTTTAGCTGCAATGGGATAGTGCTGACCAGATTCTGACACTAGAACTGCCCCAATACCTTTTCCCTGATGATTCGCCGCTCCATCAAAAAATAATCTCCACCCAGGATATGCTTCAGAAATATCCTCACCCACAAACGACACTTCTTCATCGTGAAAATAAGTCTTGAGCGGTTCATATTCTTCATCAACAGGATTCTCTGCAAGATGATCAGCCAAGGCCTGTGCCTTTATTGCCTTCTGAGTCACATACACGATATCAAACTCACTCAACAGCATTTGCCATTTGGCCAACTTTCCGGTCGGCATCGCTTTCTGGAAAATATACTTCAATGGATCCATTCTGGAAATGAGATATGTAGTATACGAAGACAAATAGTGTCTTAATTTCTGGGCAAGCCACGTCAAAGCACAACACGTTCTCTCCAACAAAGTATAGCGAGACTCGTATTGAGTAAATTTCTTGCTTATATAATAGATATCCCTTTCCTTCTTTCCCGTCTCGTCGTGTTGACCGAGCACGCATCCGATGCACTATATGAGACGGACAAATACAGCAACAAAGGACTCCCTTCTCGTGGAGGAACTAATACCGGTGGATTTGACAAATAGTTCTTGATAGCGTCAAAAGCAGTCTGACACTCTTCAGTCCACTTTGTCGGATCGTCCTTCTTCAACAGCTTGAAGATAGGCTCACATACCACGGTTGATTGAGCTATGAATCGACTAATGTAGTTCAACCTCCCTAAGAAACTCATCACCTCTTTTCTCGTCTTCGGCGGAGGTAACTCTTGAATTTCTTTAATCTTAGAAGGATCGAGCTCAATACCCCTTCTGCTGACTATAAATCCCAACAACTTTCCGGCTGGAACTCCAAAAGCACATTTAGCGGGATTTAATTTCAAGTTGTACCGACGCAAACGATCGAAGAACTTCTTCAAATGCATCAAGTGGTTCGAACTCTCGCGGGACTTGATTATGACGTCATCTACGTATACCTCAATATCCTTATGAATCATCTCATGATATATGGTCGTCATAGCCCTCATATAGGTAGCACCAGCATTCTTGAGGCCAAATGGCATCACTCTGTAGTGATATACACCCCAAGGTGTAATAAAAGGTGTTTTTTCTGCATCTTCCTCGTCCATCAGAATCTGATGATAACCGGCATAACAATCCACAAATGACTGCATTTCATGCTTAGCACAGTTATCGATCAAAATATGAATATTTGGCAATGGAAAATTATCTTTAGGACTAGCTTTGTTGAGATCCCTGTAATCGACACAAATTCTGATTTTCCCATCTTTTTTGGCGATCGGAACAACGTTGGCCAACCATGTTGGGTATTGAGTCACTTCTACCAGCCGAGACTCAATCTGTTTGGTGATCTCTTCTTTAATCTTTAAACTCAACTCAGGCTTGAACTTCCGAGTTTTTTGCTTCACCGGCTCGAACCCTGGATTAATCGGTAATTTGTGAGACACCACATCGGTACTCAACCCTTGCATGTCGCCGACTTCCAAGACGAATACATCAACGTATTCATCAAGCAAGTGAATCAGGCCTATCCTTTGATCCTCACTTAAGTGAATACTGATTTTAACCTCTTTGACACACTCCTGGTCGCCCAGGTTTACCGTTTTAGTTTCCTCTAAATTTGGTTTATACTGATTTTCAAACTGACGAAATTCCTTGGCGACATACTCTGGTTCCTCACTTTCCTCTTCGTAATCATCAACCTCGTCATCACCTGCCTCATTTTGTTCATTCAGCTCGTGACACGACATGACATTGGCAGGTTTAAAACTTACCTTACTGAAACCATAAATAAACGGAGTTAGAAAATCAAAGCATGACAGATGATTAAATAAACAAATTTAAAATAAAAGAGGCTTTCATAAAAATGGAAAAACGATGCAAACTTTGGCCATGGCAGAACGATATTGCCTTTCTAAACATCACGACGGGAATTTAAAGTTCAAACAGTTAAAAAGAAAATGCAAAATGGTGGGTCTCGGGCCTCTTCCCGGACTACCACCGATTTAAACATGCATAAAATGATGCCCTTCTACCAAGGAGTTTGGGAGACCAGGATGGGCGTGGAGGTCCAGTTCTGCAACGTCTCTCCGGGCTCAGCATCACGAAATCCTGTCAACTCGACCTTTTCTTCAATAATAGCATCTATCTCTTCAAAAAGGCCACAGATTCCTTCCCCCAGGTCCTCCTCCTCGGCATGCTCACAAACTGGATAGGATTGATACAAATGAGGGATTGGCTTGGCCAATGCTTGATCACTCTTCTTCATCTTCTCATCGTCCTCCGTGGGGACATACCCCAATCCATATTTCGTCCCCTTGGCAGGAACTTGAATGGGCTCAACAATTCCTCGGGAATTCCTTCCCAACCCAAATCCTGATTCAAAACCACTTTGCAGCATCACAGTGGCTATCATCTTATACACGGCAGGCATAGGAGGATGCGGGACCAAGTCTTCACCGGTGGCATTGACCAGCTCCACCGTATAGAAATCGGTACCTCGAGACACTTCATCAATGATTGGTGCTTGTCTGCCGGAGTGACTCCCTTCACCATGAATAACCAACTCTTCGTTTTTCCAAACGAGCTTCATCATCTGATGCAAAGTCGAGGGCACAGCTCCAGCCATATGAATGAAAGGCCTTCCCCGAAGAAGGTTGTAGCTTGTATCAATATCTAAGACTTGGAACTGTGTGCTGAATTCTGCCGAACCCATTTGGATGACCAGGTTTACCGCTCCCAGGGTATCTCTTTGGACCCCATCAAAGGCTCTCACGTTAACCTGGTTTTGCTCCAGTTTCCGGGGTCAAACCTTAGTTGCCTCAACGTCGACAATGGGCAGATATTCAAACCAGATCCGTCATATACTAAAACACGGTTGACAACCTTTTCACGGCATATCACAGTAATGTACAGCGCTTTGTTATGTGACCTCCCTTCAACAGGCAGCTCATCGTCACAAAAGCTGATTCAGTGCCCTCGAATAACCTGATGAATCATGGCGGCCACGTTATCGCTGCTTGTGCCCGTGGGTACGTACGTATCATCGAGAGCTTTCATTAAGGCCTGCCTGTGGGACTGAGAGCTCATCAGCAGGGCCCATACGGAGATCTGAGCGGGAGTCTTCTCTAGATGTTTGACGATGGAATAATCTTTTGGTTGCATCCTTCTCCAGAATTCTTCCGCTTCTCCTTCACTTATCGGCCTTTTAGCCTGGTCCTTCTTCTGTCCTCCGAGAGCAAGCTCGTCAGGAGTGTAACGCCTTCCAGACCTGGTCATGCCTTGAGCAGCAGCGATTTCAATAACAAACTTAGGCTTGACGGGAGTTTCTGACGGCACCAAGGCAACAACCTTTGTAGGTGTCAAAATGACAAACTCTCTTCTTTCTTTGACGCTTAAAGAAGCGACAGACCTTTCCAAGTCCTCATGCACAATGGGAGTAATCATCTTTGTTCCACACCCGTCTTCATCTGTTTCAATCATATTAACATTGCCACCTCCATGATTCGGCAACGGGTTTGTATTGACATTTGGCGCCGCCGGTTGGAGAGAAACTACCTCTTGATCGATCAGATCCTGGATTTTGTGCTTAAGGTTGATACAATCTTCCGTGTCATGTCCAACACTGTTGGAATGATAAGCACATCTTTGATCTGGCTTGTAGAACTTTGAATTGACATCCACGGGCTTGGGCCCCACAGGGTGGATGTATCCAGCTGCGGCTAGTCTCTCAAATAGTTTGGTCCGGCTTTCAGCAAGTGCAGTAAAATTCCTTGGGGGCCTTTTTTCAAATCTGGGTCGGGAAGGGTCATAGCCACTTTGCTGAGGGGGAGGCACCTGCTGATAATTTCGGGTATTCGGACGAGGAGCTTGGCTTCTAGGATAAGGGTTTGTTTGATAATTTGGCGATGGAGCTTGGTAATTCGGGAGGGGTTTTTGATATAATGGAGCTTGGACTTGATAAACGGGTGATGGTGCTCGGTAGCTCGACTGTATATTGGCACAGTTGGGAGCAATATTCTGATAAGGGGATGGAACCTGGTAAGGTTGAGGATAATTTGGGTATATGGGGGAAACATTTTGGAGATTAAGGGGTGGACTCTGATACAACGGAATTTGAGCGTTTGGATAGGTGGAGGTAGTATTATGGTTATTGGGATGATTGGATTGCGGGTAGTAGGCTTGGTGAGACTTTGGGGAAGGCCTGGAACGATCTTGGGAATGTGACGAGTTTCTGGGGGTTTTTCTTCCCCCATACGAGACAGCGGCAACTTCCTCTCTTTTCTTCCTCATCAATCCTGAAGATCCAGGTGACGCGGATACACGGGCTATCTTCCCCGATTTCAAACCGTCTTCGATAGTCTCACCAACTTTGACTATCTCGGCGAATTTAGCTCCGACTAGCAACATGATTCTGTCGTAGTATTCCGGCTCCTGCACCCGCACAAACACTTCCACAATCTCTTTCTCTGTCATGGGCGGCCTTACTCTTGCTGCTTCCTTCCTCCATCTATAGGCAAACTCCCTATAGCTTTCAGTTGGTTTCTGCTTCATCTTCTCTAGAGAATACCGATCGGGAACTATCTCAACATTGTATGCAAATCGGTCAATGAAGTCTTTGGCCAGCGCATTCCAACTGGGCCACTGCCTGGTTTCGTGTGACGTAAACCACTCGAGGGCCTCCCCACATAGACTTCGGCTGAAAAGCCGCATCAACAAGGCCTCATCCCTGCCAACTCCCACGAGCTGGTCACAATATGCTCTCAGATGAGCCATGGGGTTGCCTAGTCCCCCGAAGGTGTCAAACTTCGGAATTTTAAACCCTTCGGGAAGGTTCAAATCTGGGTGGATGCACAACTCTTCGTAACTGAGTCCAACGACGTCTGGGATGCATTGTAGCTCTTTCATAGCCCTTTTGATTTCCTCTTTTATATCGATCTTCGCATCCTCCTTTGCCTTCCATTATCTTTCCTGTTCTTCATAGTGATCCAACTCAGAACCGTGCACCTCGTGCTCGGCAGGAACGGGAACTTGGAAGGTGGCTCTTTTTGGGAGGGGTGGGGCTATGGAGGGACTTGGAACGTTTTGGGCGGTCTGGTAGTTCTGTGGGTAAGCCTGAGGATTGGTGTTCTGATTTAAATGGTGATGAGGTGTTTAGGGATTGAAGGCAGTTTGATTTTGATTTTGGTTTTGATTCTGTGGCGGTGGGGCGGTTTGAGTATTCTGAGGATGGGGTGGCATTTGAGGGTGGTTATTTGGAAGAGGCGATGGAGTTTGGTAAGATACAGAAGCGTATTGGGGTTTTTGGGTTGTTAGATCTATCACAGACGGATTATGCACAGGTGTAGAAGGCTGATTCTGAGTTGGATCCGTATTTGATGAAGGGAAGTAGATCGGAGGTCTTCCATCAGCAATATTAGGACCAAATCCCGGTGGAGGCATATCTTGTCTTCGTTGCATTTCAACTCTCATTTCAGCGATCTGTTGCATCAGCTGCATGATCAGTTCGTTCTGTTCTGCTACGGTGGGTTGAGCCACCACAACATCAGTAAGACTCACTTCTTCATTATTATCCCCCCTAACTGCCTTTCCTCTGTCAGAACTTTGCCCTGGGAAGGAATCTGCGGGACCTTTTGATCTGGTGAAGTAAGGATGATCTGCCAGCTTAATCAACACAAATCAGTTCAAAATACCTGAGGAGGAAAACAACTCAAAGGCAGATTTGTCAGTTTGGACTCAGAATACAAAACGCATAATATCACACATAGAGCAGGTAAACACACAAGTTGCTATGTTTGAGGAACATCTTCAACCCACGAGTAAGGACGAAAACAGATTTTTTACAAGCAGGAATTTGCTTGCTCTTTTAGTTTGACACTGTCTCAGAAAGGCCAAATCGCGTTGAGCTAAGGTCTTCTTGCAGTTGTTTTCTGACGTCCGTTGATCTGATTTTTGTATCCTCTTGTAATATGAAAAGAACGAATGAAAGTTTTTAAAAGATAGGGGCCGGGCCGAGAGAGGCTGCCTGCGTATCTCACAAGGAGAATTCAGGCCCAACGTAGTTCGAGTTCGGGATAAAATATTTTCATTCATTCTTTCATTACGGTTACAAGGAAATTGAAAGACAACATTGGAATTCTTAAAAGATAACATGACGATGACACGTTAGTCATTTCTCTTCTTGTTGCAGCGTCACTCTCTTCCTTTCAGACGACCCAGAAATGGAGGCTTGTAGACGATTTCCTCACCGTCTATTTCCGCTTTCAGTTCTTCATCTAGTGACACATTTTTGGCCAACAGACTCGCGGTTTCCAAATCTATTTCTGCTTCTCTTGCCTCTCTTTCTTGAATCTGTAATCGAAGCATGTCCAATTTTTGGCTTAGATCCTCTTTTTCTTCCTCAATACTTTTCTTCCTCTTTTCTTTTGACATCAATTCTTCGTCCAGTGTCGCAGTCGCAGCTTTGTAGACTGACGTGGCAACTTCGACCCTAAGCCCCTCCTCTCTGACCTCTTGAATCTTTCGTGTGATTTGTTCTATCTTTTTTTGTAACTCCTCTCCAGTGAGCCTCATCTGGATATTCTTACCCTTATCCATAGCAGTGATTTGCTTTTCCTGAGACAATAGAGTAATGTTTAGGATTTGTCGTGTGAGAGATGTCTTTTGAGTGAGAAACTTCAGACTCGAGAAATTTTGGTCGGACATTTTGTAACAGTGACTTGTTTGTATTTTTTGGAAATTTCTGAAAAGAGTGGGTTTTCGATATCCTCATTCATAGCAACACAACACATAAGCAGTTAAATAACACATATATCGCGTCCTAAAACATACAGGGGGACCCTTTTGTGCCAAGGGTAGGCCTAGCGCATTTGAATGATGTACGCGTAAAGTTGAACCAAATAATCAATTCCCCCCAAGATAAAATTCACAAACGAATAATAATGTTCACAAAGGGAAAAAAGGACAAAACATTAAAAACAAACCCACGCAGGGGCCATTTGAAAGTGCGATAAGGTAGGCCCACGCAGGGTCTAAAAACAACATATATACAGATATAAAAAACCCACACAGGGGCGAAATCCTCTATGCTGTGCCTGATGGTCCTGCTCCGTCACCGTCTCCTTGAGTCTTGTATTGCTGAAACATGTATTTTAGCATCAGCAAGAATCCTTCACCCAGGCGTCCCTTGTCTTCCAAGCTTTTATATCGCATCTTCTCAATCTTTTCTTCGATCCAAGTGTCGAAATCATCATAACTACGCCTCAATCTTTTTACCTCTTGAGTCGTCCTCTCAAGAGTATCCTGGTTCTCGATAAATTTAGCGTATACTTCTTGAGCCTCTTTCTTTATCTCTCGTAGCTCAGCCACTGCCTTGGCTTCCTTGCTAGTCACGCTGCGAAAGCTGCGCGGGGCTGAGAAGGAGATACCTTGTATGTCTTTTTTCAGCCATTCTTTGTAACCCTCATCATACCCAGCATTGAATCGATCTGGAGCGATGGTAGTTTTGTCAAGCCACTTGGCGCCTTTCCATTCTCTGAACAATTCAGTTGCGTCATGCACCCTATCGTCTCCGATATCGTATACATAGACGCCATAGTACGCATCTTTAGGCACAGTTTGCCTCCTCCCAAACTGTCGTAAGACTCGAAAGGGTGCGTAAGGGCGAATTCCTCGAATACCTGGCAGAGGGAATACAATTTGTCTGCGGCTCTCTACAATGACTTCTTTGGAGATGAAGCGGTCCAGCATCCATTGGATATCTTCTTCTCTCAATTCGGAGAAAATCTGAGCCCATCTTCCCCTTGTTCTCCGATTACCCATATTCCGCCAATAAAGCATGTCATTCAAGTCTTTGAGGGTGTTTTTGTTGTCGAGAGTGTGTAGCTCCTGAGTCCCAGCACCCTTTGCCAAGTGGCTGAGAATCCACCACTGAAGAAGTAGGTTGCATCCTTGGAAGTATCGATGCCCTTCTTTGCATTTTCCTAAGGCTCGATACATATCTGACAAGATGACCGGAGCTATAGGGTAGTACTTCGTTATTCCTTGGTGCGTATACCCTTCGAACAAAGTGTGCGCGAGTGTTATTACTCGGGTATTGATGCTCAGACTTGGATCATGTGGAAAGACCATCGTTCCCAACAACGCTACGGCAAATGCTAGGAGACGAATGTCGTTCCATTCTCTGTAGGAGATCTTGAACTCTCGGTTGTAGGTGGCGTAGAAGCTTGCATGTCCAAATCGGATGTACAGATCTCTAAACGCTATATGGGAATCTTGACACCAGTAAGTGAAGTCTTTCCCCAATCCGAGCCAGTCCACAATATTTTCTACAGATGGCTTGTTAGGGATAAAAATGTCTTCTCATTTTCTTGCTCTTCTTTCTATCCCAGTGCCTACCGTATCTATGCAATCTCGAATTTCCTCCAAAGTTGGGGTAATTTCGACGGTTCTGAATCGAAACACCATTCGTTGATTATCCCAATAGCCTGTAAGGACCTCAACCAATTCAGGCCAACCATTCATGTTGATCAATTCTGTTAGAGCGCCCACATATTTGTTGAGGGTCCTTTTATGATCACCGTCGAGATTGTCATGCCACATTTTGAGTTGGAGTGGTGCCGCTATGATCATGTCAAATTTTGGAAAACGATCCATATCTACAAAACAGAAGCTAGTTAGGTTTACCCACCCCAAATTGGTTTTCAACACGTACATCATTCAAATGTCACATAAAATGATGTGTCGTGAGGTCGAAGACCTTAGACACGTTTTTGGCGGTTTTCTACTAAATGGACTCAATACGCCTTGGGTATTAAGCCGTCTTAGGCTAATTCTTAATTTTTGGTTTTGGTTTCGCTCTAACTTAGGCTTACTAGAATAGTTTTCAAGTTGACGGTTACCCGAGTCGGACAAACAACGGGGTGAAGCTATCAAACGACGTCGGATGACCGCATTCCAACTATTCGTTTGATACTTCCAAATGAAACTCTTGTGTATTTCTGAAAGAAGCCGTGAAAAGCCACGTAACTTCCATTTTCCTAATGCATACTATTTGCCGTTTGACGGAAAGATGCCATGAAAGTGCAACAATTCAAAAAAAATAAACTAAACAATTAAACAATTTATCACAAATAGCCACATAATGTTAGTTTTAAGGTTAGAATCCTCCAAATCCCCAGCAGAGTCGCCATTTCTGTTTTATCGAAAAAAGGGGTATTTTTAAAGAGTTATCGACTTATCTAGAGTCGCCACTTAATTTTTAAGAAAAATCAAGAAAACTTGCATTTCCAAAAGACTTAAACAGATAAAATCATTTGAAAATTTTAAAGGGGTTCGGGGAGTCCTATTAACGTCTTAGGAAGGTTTAAAAAGCACCTAAGACGTCCGCTAACTTGCGGTTATCCAACAACTAACTATTTGGCTAAAAAAAAAATTGTTTTAACTTGATTAAAAAAAAAACCTTAGAATAGTAGAGAATTTAAAATATTAACTAATTACCTAAGTGAGTTATTTACAAGATTTATTGATTTTTAGTTGATAAAACAATTAAGGCATTTTGCGGGGATTCGAATTTTTCTAACTTTAAAATTAACGACAAATAAAGCAGATAAAAATTTAAAAGCATGTAAAGAGATAGGGAGAGAGATTTGGGTCCAAATTCGGGTTTTCTGTCCGCCTTGACCGAAATTTGGACCCACCTGTTTTGGGTTTTTGACCCATTTTTCTTTCTGGGTTTTGACCCATTTTGTACCTGTCCTATACTAAACAAATAATTACACAAAATAAATAAAGTTAAGTAAAAGAAGACAAGGGCTTATGCCCGAAAATAAATACAATACGAAATGCAAAATAAAAAAAAAAGGTCTTCTAATTCATCTTCTCCGACTTTCTTCAATTCTTTAAACTTCTGGACCTGTCCATCGACTTTAGGGAATGGCCGACTAGAGTAAAAGGAATTGAGCCTTTACGGCTATCTCGAAATGCAAGGGATGAGTCCATCACGAACTCGGACAGGTTCGCATAAATAAAACAAGGAAAAAAAAAATGGAATAAATTAGCCAAGAAGAATGTGACAAGGAAATAAATGATAAACTTAACGGGAAAGATGAAATTCACATGAGGAATTTAGTTAGTGCTAAAAAACATTTACAACACGACCAAGACATATAATAGATAGAGTAAAAGACGGCTTACACAAAATATTAATTTATTTAATGCAAATCCAAACTACCGAGCTAACATTAATTGACCAAACATTTTTTTTTTATGCCAGCTACTAAAATGGCCTCCTTTAATAAAATTTTAACATGAAAATGCTACAGGAAAGAGGAGAAAGCAGAAAGAGACAAAAAAAATATGCGAGAGAGAAAAAAAAAAAAAAAAAAAAACTTAGCCAATGCAACAATTAAGACGAGCAACAGGTGGTTCATTGGCATAGACTCGTAAAAACCT
>JABWTJ010001251.1:0-73641 GCA_016801875.1 Solanum sitiens
GAGTAGCTTATACAAGATATTCTCAGGTGAACAACAACGAAGAGAATGTGTAACTTATACAAGATATTCTCAGGTGAAAAACAGTGATGAGAAGGAGTAACTTATACAAGATATTCTCAGGTGAAAAACCATGATGAGAAGGAGTAGCTTATACAAGATATTCTCAGGTGAAAAACATTAATGATAAGGAATAGCTTATACAAGATATTCTAAGGTAAAAAACATTGATGAGAAGGAGTAGCTTATACAAGATATTCTCAAGCAAAAAACCTTGATGAGAAGGAGTAGCTTATACAAGATATTCTCAGGTGAAAAACATTGATGATAAGGAATAGCTTTTATAGGATATTCTCAAGTGAAAAACATTGATTAGAAGGAGTAGCTGATATAGTATATTCTCAGGTTAAAAACATTGATGAGAAATAGTAGCTCATAAAATATAATCTTAAGTGAAAAACATTTATGAGAAGGAGTATCTTATACAAGATATTTTCAGCTGAAAAACATTGATGAGAAGGAGTTGCTTATACAAGATAATCTCAGGTGAAAATCATTTACGAGAAGGAGTAGCTTATGTAAGATATTATCAGGTGAAAAACATTGATGAGAAGGAGTAGCTTATACAAGATAATCTCAGGTGAAAATCATTTATGAGAAGGAGTAGCTTATATAAGATATTCTCAAGTGAAAAATATTGATAAGAAGGAGTAGCTTATACAAGATATGCTCACGTGAAAAAAATTGATTAGTAGGAGTAGCTTATACAAGATATTCTCAGGTGAACAACAACGAAGAGAAAGTGTAACTTATACAAGATATTCTAAGGTGAAAAACAGTGATGAGAAGGAGTAACTTATACAAGATATTCTCAGGTGAAAAACAATGATGAGAAGGAGTAGCTTATACAATATATTCTCAGGTGAAAAACATTAATGATAAGGAATAGCCTATACAAGATATTCTAAGGTATAAAACATTGATGAGAAGGAGTAGCTTATACAAGATATTCTCAAGTAAAAAACCTTGATGAGAAGGAGTAGCTTATACAAGATATTCTCAGGTGAAAAACATTGATGATAAGGAGTAGCTTTTATAGGATATTCTCAAGTGAAAAACATTGATTAGAAGGAGTAGTTGATATAGGATATTCTCAGGTGAAAAACATTGATGAGAAAGAGTAGCTCTTAAAATATAATCTTAGGTGAAAAACATTTATGAGAAGGAGTAGCTTATACAAGATATTTTCAGCTGAAAAACATTGATGAGAAGGAGTAGCTTATACAAGATAATCTCAGGTGAAAATCATTTATGAGAAGGAGTAGCTTATATAAGATATTCTCAAGTGAAAAATATTGATGAGAAGGAGTAGCTTATACAAGATATGCTCACGTGAAAAACATTGATGAGGAAGAGTGGCTTATACAAGATATTCTCATGTGAACAACATCGATGAGAAGGTGTAACTTATACAAGATATTCTCAGGTTAAAAATGGTGAAAAACAGTGATGAGAAGAAGTAGGTTATACAAGATATTCTCACGTGAAAAACATTGATGATAAGGAGTAGCTTATACAAGATATTCTCAAGTGAAAAACATTGATGAGAAGGAGTAGTTGATACAAGATATTCTCAGGTGAAAAACATTGATTAGAAGGTGTAGATCATAAAAGATATTCTCAGTTGAAAAACACTTATGAGAAGGAGTAGCTTATACAAGATATTCTCAGGTGAAAAACATTGATAAGAAGGAGTAGCTTATACAAGATAATCTCAGGTGAAAATCATTTATGAGAAGAAGTAGCTTATACAAGATATTCTCAGGTGAAAAATATTGATGAGAAGGAGTAGCTGATACAGGATATTCTAAGGTGAAAAACATTGATGAGAAGGAGTAGCTCATAAAAGATATTCTCAGGTGAAAAACATTTATGAGAAGGAGTAGCTTATTCAAGATATTTTCAGGTGAAAAACATTGATGAGAAGGAGTAGCTTATACAAGATAATCTCAGGTGAAAATCATTTATGAGAAGGAGTAGCTTATGTAAGATATTCTCAGGTGAAAAACATTGATGAGAACGAGTAGCTTATACAAGATAATCTCAGGTGAAAATCATTTATGAGAAGGAGTAGCTGATATAAGATATTTTCAGGTGAAAAATATTGATGAGAAGTAGTAGCTTATACAAGATATGCTCACGTGAAAAACATTGATGAGGAGGAGTAGCTTATACAAGATATTGTCAGGTGAACAACAACGAAGAGAAAGTGTAACTTATACAAGATATTTTCAGGTGAAAAACAGTGATGAGAAAGAGTAACTTATACAAGATATTCTCAGGTGAAAAACTATGATGAGAAGGAGTAGCTTATACAAGATATTCTCAGGTGAAAAACATTAATGATAAGGAATAGCTTATACAAGATATTCTAAGGTAAAAAACATTGATGAGGAGGAGTAGCTTATACAAGATATTCTCAAGTAAAATACCTTGATGAGAAGGAGTAGCTTATACAAGATTTTCTCAGGTGAAAAACATTGATGATAAGGAGTAGCTTTTATAGTATATTCTCAAGTGAAAAACATTGATTAGAAGGAGTAGCTGATATAGGATATTCTCAGGTGAAAAACGTTGATGAGAAAGAGTAGCTCATAAAATATAATCTTAGGTGAAAAACATTTATGAGAAGGAGTAGCTTATACAAGATATTTTCAGCTGAAAAACATTGATGAGAAGGAGTAGCTTATACAAGATAATCTCAGGTGAAAATCATTTATGAGAAGGAGTAGCTTATATAAGATATTCTCAAGTGAAAAATATTGATGAGAAGGAGTAGCTTATACAAGATATGCTCACGTGAAAAACATTGATGAGGAAGAGTAGCTTATACAAGATATTCTCAGGTGAACAACATCGATGAGAAGGTGTAACTTATACAAGATATTCTCAGGTGAAAAATGGTGAAAAACAGTGATTAGAAGGAGTAGGTTATACATGATATTCTCAGGTGAAAAATAATGATGAGAAGGAGTAGCTTATACAAGATATTCACACGTGAAAAACAATAATGAGAAGGAATAGCTTATACAAGATATTCTAAGGTAAAAAACATTGATGAGAAGGAGTAGCTTATACATGATATTCTCAAGTAAAAAACCTTGATGAGAAGGAGTAGCTTATATAAGATATTCTCATGTGAAAAACATTGATGATAAGGAGTAGCTTATACAAGATATTCTCAGGTGAAAAGCATTGATGATAAGGAGTAGCTTATATAAGATATTCTCAAGTGAAAAACATTGATGAGAAGGAGTAGCTGATACAGGATATTCTCAGGTGAAAAACATTGATGAGAAGGAGTAGCTCATATAAGATATTCTCAAGTGAAAAACATTGATGAGAAGGAGTAGCTTATACAAGATATTTTCAGGTGAAAAACATTGATGAGAAATAGTAGCTTATACAAGATAATCTCAGGTGAAAATCATTTATTAGAAGGAGTAGCTTATATAAGATATTCTCAGGTGAAAAATATTGATGAGAAGGAGTAGCTTATACAAGATATGCACACGTGAAAAACATTGATGAGGAGGAGTAGCTTATACAAGATATTCTCAGGTGAACAACAACGAAGAGAATGTGTAACTTATACAAGATATTCTCAGGTGAAAAACAGTGATGAGAAGGAGTAACTTATACAAGATATTCTCAGGTGAAAAACCATGATGAGAAGGAGTAGCTTATACAAGATATTCTCAGGTGAAAAACATTAATGATAAGGAATAGCTTATACAAGATATTCTAAGGTAAAAAACATTGATGAGAAGGAGTAGCTTATACAAGATATTCTCAAGCAAAAAACCTTGATGAGAAGGAGTAGCTTATACAAGATATTCTCAGGTGAAAAACATTGATGATAAGGAATAGCTTTTATAGGATATTCTCAAGTGAAAAACATTGATTAGAAGGAGTAGCTGATATAGTATATTCTCAGGTTAAAAACATTGATGAGAAATAGTAGCTCATAAAATATAATCTTAAGTGAAAAACATTTATGAGAAGGAGTATCTTATACAAGATATTTTCAGCTGAAAAACATTGATGAGAAGGAGTTGCTTATACAAGATAATCTCAGGTGAAAATCATTTACGAGAAGGAGTAGCTTATGTAAGATATTATCAGGTGAAAAACATTGATGAGAAGGAGTAGCTTATACAAGATAATCTCAGGTGAAAATCATTTATGAGAAGGAGTAGCTTATATAAGATATTCTCAAGTGAAAAATATTGATAAGAAGGAGTAGCTTATACAAGATATGCTCACGTGAAAAAAATTGATTAGTAGGAGTAGCTTATACAAGATATTCTCAGGTGAACAACAACGAAGAGAAAGTGTAACTTATACAAGATATTCTAAGGTGAAAAACAGTGATGAGAAGGAGTAACTTATACAAGATATTCTCAGGTGAAAAACAATGATGAGAAGGAGTAGCTTATACAATATATTCTCAGGTGAAAAACATTAATGATAAGGAATAGCCTATACAAGATATTCTAAGGTATAAAACATTGATGAGAAGGAGTAGCTTATACAAGATATTCTCAAGTAAAAAACCTTGATGAGAAGGAGTAGCTTATACAAGATATTCTCAGGTGAAAAACATTGATGATAAGGAGTAGCTTTTATAGGATATTCTCAAGTGAAAAACATTGATTAGAAGGAGTAGTTGATATAGGATATTCTCAGGTGAAAAACATTGATGAGAAAGAGTAGCTCTTAAAATATAATCTTAGGTGAAAAACATTTATGAGAAGGAGTAGCTTATACAAGATATTTTCAGCTGAAAAACATTGATGAGAAGGAGTAGCTTATACAAGATAATCTCAGGTGAAAATCATTTATGAGAAGGAGTAGCTTATATAAGATATTCTCAAGTGAAAAATATTGATGAGAAGGAGTAGCTTATACAAGATATGCTCACGTGAAAAACATTGATGAGGAAGAGTGGCTTATACAAGATATTCTCATGTGAACAACATCGATGAGAAGGTGTAACTTATACAAGATATTCTCAGGTTAAAAATGGTGAAAAACAGTGATGAGAAGAAGTAGGTTATACAAGATATTCTCACGTGAAAAACATTGATGATAAGGAGTAGCTTATACAAGATATTCTCAAGTGAAAAACATTGATGAGAAGGAGTAGTTGATACAAGATATTCTCAGGTGAAAAACATTGATTAGAAGGTGTAGATCATAAAAGATATTCTCAGTTGAAAAACACTTATGAGAAGGAGTAGCTTATACAAGATATTCTCAGGTGAAAAACATTGATAAGAAGGAGTAGCTTATACAAGATAATCTCAGGTGAAAATCATTTATGAGAAGAAGTAGCTTATACAAGATATTCTCAGGTGAAAAATATTGATGAGAAGGAGTAGCTGATACAGGATATTCTAAGGTGAAAAACATTGATGAGAAGGAGTAGCTCATAAAAGATATTCTCAGGTGAAAAACATTTATGAGAAGGAGTAGCTTATTCAAGATATTTTCAGGTGAAAAACATTGATGAGAAGGAGTAGCTTATACAAGATAATCTCAGGTGAAAATCATTTATGAGAAGGAGTAGCTTATGTAAGATATTCTCAGGTGAAAAACATTGATGAGAACGAGTAGCTTATACAAGATAATCTCAGGTGAAAATCATTTATGAGAAGGAGTAGCTGATATAAGATATTTTCAGGTGAAAAATATTGATGAGAAGTAGTAGCTTATACAAGATATGCTCACGTGAAAAACATTGATGAGGAGGAGTAGCTTATACAAGATATTGTCAGGTGAACAACAACGAAGAGAAAGTGTAACTTATACAAGATATTTTCAGGTGAAAAACAGTGATGAGAAAGAGTAACTTATACAAGATATTCTCAGGTGAAAAACTATGATGAGAAGGAGTAGCTTATACAAGATATTCTCAGGTGAAAAACATTAATGATAAGGAATAGCTTATACAAGATATTCTAAGGTAAAAAACATTGATGAGGAGGAGTAGCTTATACAAGATATTCTCAAGTAAAATACCTTGATGAGAAGGAGTAGCTTATACAAGATTTTCTCAGGTGAAAAACATTGATGATAAGGAGTAGCTTTTATAGTATATTCTCAAGTGAAAAACATTGATTAGAAGGAGTAGCTGATATAGGATATTCTCAGGTGAAAAACGTTGATGAGAAAGAGTAGCTCATAAAATATAATCTTAGGTGAAAAACATTTATGAGAAGGAGTAGCTTATACAAGATATTTTCAGCTGAAAAACATTGATGAGAAGGAGTAGCTTATACAAGATAATCTCAGGTGAAAATCATTTATGAGAAGGAGTAGCTTATATAAGATATTCTCAAGTGAAAAATATTGATGAGAAGGAGTAGCTTATACAAGATATGCTCACGTGAAAAACATTGATGAGGAAGAGTAGCTTATACAAGATATTCTCAGGTGAACAACATCGACGAGAAGGTGTAATTTATACAAGATATTCTCAGGTTAAAAATGGTGAAAAACAGTGATGAGAAGGAGTAGGTTATACAAGATATTCTCACGTGAAAAACATTGATGATAAGGAGTAGCTTATACAAGATATTCTCAAGTGAAAAACGTTGATGAGAAGGAGTAGTTGATACAAGATATTCTCAGGTGAAAACATTGATAAGAAGGTGTAGATCATAAAAGATATTCTCAGGTGAAAAACATTTATGAGAAGGAGTAGCTTATACAAGATATTCTCAGGTGAAAAACATTGATGAGAAGGAGTAGCTTATACAAGATAATCTAAAGTGAAAATCATTTATGAGAAGAAGTAGCTTATACAAGATATTCTCAGGTGAAAAATATTGATGAGAAGGAGTAGCTGATATAGGATATTCTAAGGTGAAAAACATTGATGAGAAGGAGTAGCTCATAAAAGATATTCTCAAATGAAAACCATTTATGAGAAGGAGTAGCTTATACAAGATATTTTCAGGTGAAAAACATTGATGAGAAGGAGTAGCTTATACAAGATAATCTCAGGTGAAAATCATTTATGAGAAGGAGTAGCTTATATAAGATATTCTCAAGTGAAAAATATTGATGAGAAGGAGTAGCTTATACAAGATATGCTCACGTGAAAAACATTGATGAGGAAGAGTGGCTTATACAAGATATTCTCATGTGAACAACATCGATGAGAAGGTGTAACTTATACAAGATATTCTCAGGTTAAAAATGGTGAAAAACTGTGATGAGAAGAAGTAGGTCATACAAGATATTCTCACGTGAAAAACATTGATGATAAGGAGTAGCTTATACAAGATATTCTCAAGTGAAAAACATTGATGAGAAGGAGTAGTTGATACAAGATATTCTCAGGTGAAAAACATTGATTAGAAGGTGTAGATCATAAAAGATATTCTCAGTTGAAAAACACTTATGAGAAGGAGTAGCTTATACAAGATATTCTCAGGTGAAAAACATTGATGAGAAGGAGTAGCTTATACAAGATAATCTCAGGTGAAAATCATTTATGAGAAGAAGTAGCTTATACAAGATATTCTCAAGTGAAAAATATTGATGAGAAGGAGTAGCTGATACAGGATATTCTAAGGTGAAAAACATTGATGAGAAGGAGTAGCTCATAAAAGATATTCTCAGGTGAAAAACATTTATGAGAAGGAGTAGCTTATTCAAGATATTTTCAGGTGAAAAACATTGATGAGAAGGAGTAGCTTATACAAGATAATCTCAGGTGAAAAACATTTATGAGAAGGAGTAGCTTATGTAAGATATTCTCAGGTGAAAAACATTGATGAGAAGGAGTAGCTTATACAAGATAATCTCAGGTGAAAATCATTTATGAGAAGGAGTAGCTGATATAAGATATTTTCAGGTGAAAAATATTGATGAGAAGTAGTAGCTTATACAAGATATGCTCACGTGAAAAACATTGATGAGGAGGAGTAGCTTATACAAGATATTGTCAGGTGAACAACAACGAAGAGAAAGTGTAACTTATACAAGATATTTTCAGGTGAAAAACAGTGATGAGAAAGAGTAACTTATACAAGATATTCTCAGGTGAAAAACAATGATGAGAAGGAGTACCTTATACAAGATATTCTCAGGTGAAAAACATTAATGATAAGGAATAGCTTATACAAGATATTCTAAGGTAAAAAACATTGATGAGGAGGAGTAGCTTATACAAGATATTCTCAAGTAAAATACCTTGATGAGAAGGAGTAGCTTATACAAGATTTTCTCAGGTGAAAAACATTGATGATAAGGAGTAGCTTTTATAGTATATTCTCAAGTGAAAAACATTGATTAGAAGGAGTAGCTGATATAGGATATTCTCAGGTGAAAAACGTTGATGAGAAAGAGTAGCTCATAAAATATAATCTTAGGTGAAAAACATTTATGAGAAGGAGTAGCTTATACAAGATATTTTCAGCTGAAAAACATTGATGAGAAGGAGTAGCTTATGCAAGATAATCTCAGGTGAAAATCATTTATGAGAAGGAGTAGCTTATATAAGATATTCTCAAGTGAAAAATATTGATGAGAAGGAGTAGCTTATACAAGATATGCTCACGTGAAAAACATTGATGAGGAAGAGTAGCTTATACAAGATATTCTCAGGTGAACAACATCGATGAGAAGGTGTAATTTATACAAGATATTCTCAGGTTAAAAATGGTGAAAAACAGTGATGAGAAGGAGTAGGTTATACAAGATATTCTCACGTGAAAAACATTGATGATAAGGAGTAGCTTATACAAGATATTCTCAAGTGAAAAACGTTGATGAGAAGGAGTAGTTGATACAAGATATTCTCAGGTGAAAACATTGATAAGAAGGTGTAGATCATAAAAGATATTCTCAGGTGAAAAACATTTATGAGAAGGAGTAGCTTATACAAGATATTCTCAGGTGAAAAACATTGATGAGAAGGAGTAGCTTATACAAGATAATCTCAGGTGAAAATCATTTATGAGAAGAAGTAGCTTATACAAGATATTCTCAGGTGAAAAATATTGATGAGAAGGAGTAGCTGATACAGGATATTCTAAGGTGAAAAACATTGATGAGAAGGAGTAGCTCATAAAAGATATTCTCAAATGAAAACCATTTATGAGAAGGAGTAGCTTATACAAGATATTTTCAGGTGAAAAACATTGATGAGAAGGAGTAGCTTATACAAGATAATCTCAGGTGAAAATCATTTATGAGAAGGAGTAGCTTATGTAAGATATTCTCAGGTGAAAAACATTGATGAGAAGGAGTAGCTTATACAAGATAATCTCAGGTGAAAATCATTTATGAGAAGGAGTAGCTGATATAAGATATTTTCAGGTGAAAAATATTGATGAGAAGTAGTAGCTTATACAAGATATGCTCACGTGAAAAACATTGATGAGGAGGAGTAGCTTATACAAGATATTGTCAGGTGAACAACAACGAAGAGAAAGTGTAACTTATACAAGATATTTTCAGGTGAAAAACAGTGATGAGAAAGAGTAACTTATACAAGATATTCTCAGGTGAAAAACTATGATGAGAAGGAGTAGCTTATACAAGATATTCTCAGGTGAAAAACATTAATGATAAGGAATAGCTTATACAAGATATTCTAAGGTAAAATACATTGATGAGGAGGAGTAGCTTATACAAGATATTCTCAAGTAAAATACCTTGATGAGAAGGAGTAGCTTATACAAGATTTTCTCAGGTGAAAAACATTGATGATAAGGAGTAGCTTTTATAGTATATTCTCAAGTGAAAAACATTGATTAGAAGGAGTAGCTGATATAGGATATTCTCAGGTGAAAAACGTTGATGAGAAAGAGTAGCTCATAAAATATAATCTTAGGTGAAAAACATTTATGAGAAGGAGTAGCTTATACAAGATATTTTCAGCTGAAAAACATTGATGAGAAGGAGTAGCTTATACAAGATAATCTCAGGTGAAAATCATTTATGAGAAGGAGTAGCTTATATAAGATATTCTCAAGTGAAAAATATTGATGAGAAGGAGTAGCTTATACAAGATATGCTCACGTGAAAAACATTGATGAGGAAGAGTAGCTTATACAAGATATTCTCAGGTGAACAACATCGACGAGAATGTGTAATTTATACAAGATATTCTCAGGTTAAAAATGGTGAAAAACAGTGATGAGAAGGAGTAGGTTATACAAGATATTCGCACGTGAAAAACATTGATGATAAGGAGTAGCTTATACAAGATATTCTCAAGTGAAAAACGTTGATGAGAAGGAGTAGTTGATACAAGATATTCTCAGGTGAAAACATTGATAAGAAGGTGTAGATCATAAAAGATATTCTCAGGTGAAAAACATTTATGAGAAGGAGTAGCTTATACAAGATATTCTCAGGTGAAAAACATTGATGAGAAGGAGTAGCTTATACAAGATAATCTCAGGTGAACATCATTTATGAGAAGAAGTAGCTTATACAAGATATTCTCAGGTGAAAAATATTGATGAGAAGGAGTAGCTGATACAGGATATTCTAAGGTGAAAAACATTGATGAGAAGGAGTAGCTCATAAAAGATATTCTCAAATGAAAACCATTTATGAGAAGGAGTAGCTTATACAAGATATTTTCAGGTGAAAAACATTGATGAGAAGGAGTAGCTTATACAAGATATTTTCTGGTGAAAAACATTGATGAGAAGGAGTAGCATATATAGGATAATCTCATGTGAAAATCATTTATGAGAAGGAGTAGCTTTATATAAGATATTCTCAGGTGAAAAATATTGATGAGAAGGAGTAGATTATATAGGATATGCTCACGTGAAAAACATTGATGAGGAAGAGTAGCTTATACAAGATATTCTCAGGTGAACAACATCGATGAGAAGGTGTAACTTATACAAGATATTCTCAGGTTAAAAACGGTGAAAAACAGTGATGAGAAGGAGTAGGTTATACAAGAAATTCTCAGGTGAAAAATAATGATGACAAGGAGTAGACTATACAAGATATTCTCAGGTGAAAAACAATAATGAGAAGGAATAGCTTATACAAGATATTCTAAGGTAAAAAATATTGATGAGAAGGAGTAGCTTATACAAGATATTCTCAAGTAAAAAACCTTGATGAGAAGGAGTAGCTTATACAAGATATTCTCAGGTGAAAAACATTGATGAGGAGGAGTAGCTTATACAAGATATTCTCAGGTGAAAAACATTGATGATAAGGAGTAGCTTCTACAAGATATTCCCAAGTGAAAAACATTGATGAGAAGGAGTAGCTGATACAGGATATTCTCAGGTGAAAAACATTGATGAGAAGGAGTAGCTCATAAAAGAAATTCTCAGATGAAAAACATTTATGAGAAGGAGTAGCTTATACAAGATATTCTCAGGTGAAAAACATTAATGATAAGGAATAGCTTATACAAGATATTCTAAGGTAACAAACATTGATGAGAAGTAGTAGCTTATACAAGATATTCTCATGTAAAAAACCTTGATGAGAAGGAGTAGCTTATACAAAAGATTCTCAGGTGAAAAACATTGATGAGAAGGAGTAGCTTATACAAGATATTCTCATGCGAAAAACATTGATGAGAAGGATTAGTTTATATAGGATATTCTCAAGTGAAAAACATTGATTAGAAGGAGTAGCTGATACAGGATATTCTCAGGTGAAAAACATTGATGAGAAGGAGTAGCTCTTAAAAGATAATCTTAGGTGAAAAACATTTATGAGAAGGAGTAGCTTATACAAGATATGCTCACGTGAAAAACATTGATGAGAAGGAGTAGCTTATACAAGATATTCACAGGTGAAAAAATCGATGAGAAGGTGTAACTTATACAAGATATTCTCAGGTTAAAAACAGTGATGAGAAGGAGTAGCTTAGACAAGATATTCTCAGGTGAAAAATAATGATGAGAAGGAGCAACTTATACAAGATATTCTCAGGTGAAAAATATTAATGAGAAGAAATAGCTTATACAAGATATTCTAAGGTAAAAAAACATTGATGAGAAGGAGTAGATTATACAAGATATTCTCAGGTGAAAAACATTGATGAGATGGAGTAGCTTATACAAGATATTCTCAAGTAAAAAACATTGATGAGAAGGAATAGCTTATACAAGATATTCTAAGGTAAAAAAACATTTATGAGAAGGAGTAGATTATATAAGATATTCTCATGTGAAAAACATTGATAAGAAGGAGTAACTTATACAAGATATTCTCAGGTGAAAAACATTGATGAGAAGGAGTAGCTCATACAGGATATTGTCAGGTGAAAAACATTGATGAGAAGGAGTAGCTTATACAAGATATTCTTAGGTGAAAAACCTTGATGAGAAGGAGTAGCTGATAAGAGATATTCTCATGTCTAAAACATTGATGAGAAGGAGTAGCTTCTAAAAGATATTCTCAAGTGAAAAACATTAATTAGAAGGAGTAGCCTATACGAGATATTGTCACGTGAAAAAACATTGATGAGGAGTAGCTTATACAAGATATTCTCAGGTGAAAAAAAATGATCAGATAGAGTAGCTTATACAAGATATTATTAGGTGAAAAATATTGATGAGAAGGAGTAGCTTTTACAAGATATTCTTAGGTGAAAAAAATGATGAGAAGTAATAACTTATACAAGTTATTCTAAGGTGAAATGTTTTGATGAGTTGGAGTAGCTTATACAAGATAGAATCAGGTGAATAACATTGATAAGAAGGAGTAACTTCTACAAGATATTCGTAGGTGAAAAACATTAATCAGAAGGAGTAGCTTATACAAGATATTCTCAGGTGAAAAACATTGATGAGAAGGAGTAGCTTATACAAGATATTCTCAGGTGAAAAACATTGATAAGAAGGAGTAACTTATACAAGATATTCAAAAGTGAAAAACAATGTTGAGAACGAGTAGCTCATAAAAGATAATGTTAGGTGAAAAACATTTATGAGAAGGAGTAGCTTATACAAGATATTTTCAGGTGAAAAACATTAATGAGAATGAGTAGCTTATACAAGATAATCTCTGGTGAAAAACATTTATGAGAAGGAGTAGCTTATATAAGATATTCTCAGGTGAAAAATATTGATGAGAAGGAGTAGATTATACAAGATATCTCACGAGAAAAACATTTATGAGAAGGAGTAGCTTATAAAACATATTCTAAGGTGAAAAAAATTGATGAGAAGGAGTAGCTTATACAAGATATTCTCAGGTGAAAAACATTGATAAGAAGGAGTTACTTATACAAGATATTCTCAGGTGAAAAACAATGATAAGAAGGAGTAGCTTATACAAGATATTCTCAGGTGAAAAACATTGTTGAGAAGGAAGAGCTTATACAAGATATTCTAAGGTAAAAAACATTGATGAGAAGGAGTAGATTATACAAGATATTCTCATGTGAAAAACATTGATTTGAAGGATTAGCTTATACATGATATTCTGAGGTAAAAAAAATTGATGAGAAGGAGTAGCTTATAAAAGATATTCTAAGGTGAAAAACATTGATGAGAAGGAGTACCTTATACAAGATATTCTCAGGTTAAAAACATTGATAAGAAGGAGTAACTTATACAAGATATTCTCAGGTGAAAAACATTGATGAGAAGGAGAAGATGATACAGGATATTCTCATGTGAAAAACATTGATGAGAAAGAGTAGCTTATACAAGATGTTCCCAGGTAAAAAACCTTGATGAGAAGGAGTAGCTTGTACAAGATATTCTCAAGTGAAAAACATTGATGATAAAGAGTAGCTTATACAAGATATTCTCAAGTGAAAAATATTGATGAGAAGGAGTAGCTGACACAGGATATTATTAGGTGAAAAACATTGATGAAAAGGAGTAGCTCATAAAAGATATTCGTTGGTGAAAAACATTTATGAGAAGGAGTAGCTTATACAAGATATTCTCAGGTGAAAAACATTATGAGAAGGAGTAGCTAATACAAGATATTTTTTGGTGAAAAACATTGATGAGAATGAGTAGCTTATACAAGATAATCTCACGTGAAAATCATTTATGAGAAGGAGTAGCTTATATAAGATATTCTCAAGAGAAAAATATTGATGAGAAGGAGTAGCTTATACAAGATATGCTCACGTGAAAAACATTGACGAGGAAGAGTAGCTTATACTAGATATTCTTAGGTGAACAACATCGATGAGAAGGTGTAACTTATACAAGATATTCCCAGGTTAAAAATGGTGAAAAACAGCAATGAGAAAGAGTAGGTTACACAAGATATTCTCAGGTGAAAAATAATGATGAGAAGGAGTAGCTTATACAAGATATTCTAAGGTGAAAAACAATAGTGAGAAGGAATATCTTTTACAAGATATTCTAAGGTAAAAAATATTGATGAGAAGGAGTAGCCAAGATATTCTCAAGTAAAAAGCCTTGATGAGAAGTAGTAGCTTATACAAGAGATTCTCAGGTGAAAAACATTGATGAGAAGGAGTTGCTTATACAAGATATTCTCAGGTGAAAAACATTGATTATAAGGAGTAGCTTATACAGAATATTCTCAAGCTAAAAACATTGATGAGAAGGAGTAGCTGATACAGGATACTCTCAGGTAAAAAACATTGATGAGAAGGAGTAGCTCATAAAAGATATTCTCAGGTGAAAAACATTTATGAGAAGGATTAGCTTATTTTCAGGTGAAAAACATTGATGAGAAGGAGTAGCTTATACAAGATAATCTCAGGTGAAAATCATTTATGAGAAGGAGTAGCTTATATAAGATATTCTAAGGTGAAAAATATTGATGAGAAGGAGTAGCTTATACAAGATATGCTCACGTGAAAAATATTGATGAGGAGGAGTAGCTTATACAAGATATTCTCAGGTGAACAACATCGATGAGAAGGAGTAGCTTATACAAGATATTCTCAGGTGAAAAACATTTAGGAGAAGTAGTAGCTTATACAACATATTTTCTGGTGAAAAACATTGATGAGAAGGAGTAGCTTATTCAAGACAATCTCACGTTAAAATCATTTATGAGAAGGAGTAGCTTATATAAGATATTCTCAGGTGAAAAATATTGATGAGAAGGAGTAGATTATACAAGATATGCTCACGAGAAAAACATTGATGAGGAATTGTAGCTTATACAAGATATTCTCAGGTGATCAACATCGATGAGAAGGTGTAATTTATACAAGATATTCTCAAGTTAAAAACGGTGAAAAACAGTGATTAGAAGGAGTAGGTTATACAAGATATGCTCACATGAAAAATATTGATGAGGAGGAGTAGCTTATACAAGATATTCTCAGGTGAACAACAACAATGAGAAGGAGTAGCTTATACAAGATATTCTCAGGTGAAAAACATTTATGAGAAGTAGTAGCTTATACAAGATATTTTGTGGTGAAAAACATTGACGAGAAGGAGTAGCTTATACAAGATAATCTCACGTGAAATTCATTTATGAGAAGGAGTAGCTTATATAAGATATTCTCAGGTGAAAAATATTGATGAGAAGGAGTAGATTATACAAGATATGCTCACGAGAAAAACCTTGATGAGAATGAGTAGCTTATACAAGAGATTCTCAGGTCAAAAACATTGATGAGAAGGAGTTACTTATACAAGATATTCTCAGGTGAAAAACATTGATGATAAGGAGTAGCTTATACAAGATATTCTCACGCTAAAAACATTGATGAGAAGAAGTAGCTTATACAAGATATTCTCAGGTGAAAAACATTGATGAGAAGGAGTAGCTCATAAAAGATATTCTCAAGTGAAAAACATTTATGAGAAGGAGTAGCTTATTTTCAGGTGAAAAACATTGATGAGAAGGAGTAGCTTATACAAGATAATCTCAGGTGAAAATCATATTTGAGAAGGAGTAGCTTATATAAGATATTCTAAGGTGAAAAATATTGATGAGAAGGAGTAGCTTATACAATATATGCTCACGTGAAAAATATTGATGAGGAGGAGTAGCTTATACAAGATATTCTCAGGTGAACAACATCGATGAGAAGGAGTAGCTTATACAAGATATTCTCAGGTGAAAAACATTGATAAGAAGGAATAACTTATACAAGATATTCTAAAGTGAAAAACAATGGTGAGAATGAGTAGCTCATAAAAGATAATCTTAGGTGAAAAATATTTATGAGAAGGAGTAGCTTATACAAGATATTTTCAGGTAAAAAACTTTGATGAGAAGGAGTAGCTTATTCAAGATAATCTCAGGTGAAAAACATTTATGAGAAGGAGTAGCTTATATAAGATATTCTCAGGTGAAAAATATTGATGAGAAGGAGTAGATTATACAAGATATGCTCACGAGAAAAACATTGATGAGAAGGAGTAACTTATACAAGATATTCTCAGGTGAAAATAATCGATGAGAAGGTGTAACTTATACAAGATATTCTCAGGTGAAAAACATTGATGAGAAGGATTAGCTTATACAAGATATTCTCAGGTGAAAAACAATGATGAGAAGGAGTAGCTTATACAAGATATTCTCAGGTGAAAAACATTGTTGAGAAGTAATAGCTTATACAAGATATTCTAAGGTAAAAAATATTGATGAGAAGGAGTAGATTATACAAGATATTCTGAGGTGAAAAACATTGATGAGAAGGATTAGCTTATACAAGATATTCTGAGGTGAAAAACATTGATGAGAAGGAGTAGCTTAAAAAAGATATTCTAAGGTGAAAAACATTGATGAGAAGGAGTAGCTTATACAAGATAATCTCAGGTGAAAATCATTTATGAGAAGGAGTAGCTTATATAAGATATTCTAAGGTGCAAAATATTGATGAGAAGGAGTAGATTATACAAGATATGCTCACGAGAAAAACATTGATGAGAAGGAGTAGCTTATACAAGATATTCTCAGGTGAAAATAATCGATGAGAAGGTGTAACTTATACAAGATATTCTCAGGTGAAAAACATTGATGAGAAGGATTAGCTTATACAAGATATTCTCAGGTGAAAAACAATGATGAGAAGGAGTAGCTTATACAAGATATTCTCAAGTGAAAAACATTGTTGAGAAGGAATAGCTTATACAAGATATTCTAAGGTAAAAAACATTGATGAGAAGGAGTAGATTATGCAAGATATTCTGAGGTGAAAAACATTGATGAGAAGGATTAGCTTATACAAGATATTCTGAGGTGAAAAACATTGATGAGAAGGAGTAGCTTATAAAAGATATTCTAAGGTGAAAAACATTGATGAGAAGAAGTAGCTTATATAAGATAATCTCAGGTGAAAATCATTTATGAGAAGGAGTAGCTTATATAAGATATTCTAAGGTGAAAAATATTGATGAGAAGGAGTAGCTTATACAAGATATGCTCACGTGAAAAATATTGATGAGGAGGAGTAGCTTATACAAGATATTCTCAGGTGAACAACATCGATGAGAAGGAGTAGCTTATACAAGATATTCTCAAGTGAAAAACATTTATGAGAAGTAGTAGCTTATACAAAATATTTTCTGGTGAAAAACTTTGATGAGAAGGAGCAGCTTATACATGATAATCTCACGTGAAAATCATTTATGAGAAGGAGTAGCTTATATAAGATATTCTCAGGTGAAAAACAGTTATGAGAAGGAGTAGTTTATACAAGATATTCTCAGTGGAAACAATTAATGAGAAGGAATAGCTTATACAAGATATTCTAAGGTGAAAATCATTTATGAGAAGGGGTAGCTTATATAAGATATTCTTAGGTGAATAACATTGATTAGATGGAGTAGCTTATACAAGATATTGTCAAGTAAAAAACATTGATGAGAAGGAGTAGCTTATGTAAGATATTCTCATGTAAAAAACATTGATGAGAAGGATTAGTTTATACAAGATATTCTGAGGTGAAAAACATTGATTAGAAGGAGTAGCTTATAAAACATATTCTAAGGTGAAAAACATTGATGAGAAGGAGTAGCTTATACAAGAGATTCTCAGGTGAAAAGTATTGATTAGAAGGAGTAACTTATAGAAGATATTCTCAGGTGAAAAACATTATTGAGAAGGAGTAGCTTATACAAGATATTTTTAGGTGAAAAACATTGATGAGAAGGAGTAACTTATACAAGATATTCTCAAGTGAAAAACATTGATAAGAAGGAGTAGCTTATACAAGATATTCTTAGGTGAAAAACCTTGATGAGAAGGAGTAGCTGATAAAAGATATTCTAATGTCTAAAACATTGATGAGAAGGAGTAGCTTCTAAAAGATATTCTCAAGTGAAAAACATTGATTAGAAGTAGTAGCCTATACGAGATATTGTCACGTGAAAAACATTGATGAGGAGTAGCTTATACAAGATATTCTCAGGTGAAAAAAAATGATGAGATAGAGTAGCTTATACAAGATATTATTAGGTGAAACATATTGATGAGAAGGAGTAGCTTATACAAGATATTCTCAGGTGAAAAAATTGATGAGAAGGAATAACTCATACAAGTTATTCTAAGGTTAAATTTTTTGATGAGTTCGAGTAGCTTATACAAGATACAATCAGGTGAATAACATTGATGAGAAGGAATAACTTCTACAATCGCAGGTGAAAAACATTAATCAGAAGGAGTAGCTTATACAAGATATTCTCATGTGAAAAACATTGATGAGAAGGAGTAGCTTATACAAGATATTCTCAGGTGAAAAACATTGATAAGAAGGAGTAACTTATACAAGATAATCTTAGGTGAAAAACATTTATGAGAAGGAGTAGCTTATACAAGATATTTTCAGGTGAAAAACTTTGATGAGAAGGAGTAGCTTATACAAGATAATCTCAGGTGAAAAACATTTATGAGAAGGAGTAGCTTATATAAGATATTCTCAGGTGAAAAATATTGATGAGAAGGAGTAGATTATACAAGATATGCTCACGAGAAAAACATTGATGAGAAGGAGTAGCTTATACAAGATATTCTCAGGTGAAAATAATCGATGAGAAGGTGTAACTTATACAAGATATTCTCAGGTGAAAAACATTGATGAGAAGGATTAGATTATACAAGATATTCTCAAGTGAAAAACAATGATAAGAAGGAGTAGCTTATACGAGATATTCTCAGGTGAAAAATATTGTTGAGAAGGAATAGCTTATATAAGATATTCTAAGGTAAAAAACATTGATGAGAAGGAGTAGATTATACAAGATATTCTTAGGTGAAAAACATTGATGATAAGGATTAGCTTATACAAGATATTCTGAGGTGAAATACATTGATGAGAAGGAGTAGCTTATAAAAGATATTCTAAGGTGAAAAACATTGATGAGAAGGAGTAGCTTATACAAGATATTCTCAAGTGAAAAACATTGATAAGAAGGAGTAACTTATACAAGATATTCTCAGGTGAAAAACATTGATGAGAAGGAGTAGCTGATACGGGATATTCTCATGTGAAAAACATTGATGAGAAAGAGTAGCTTATACAAGATATTTTCAGGTAAAAAACCTTGATGAGAAGGAGTAGCTTGTACAAGATATTCTCAGGTGAAAAACATTGATGATAAGGAGTAGCTTATACAAGATATTCTCAAGTGAAAATATTGATGAGAAGGAGTAGCTGATACAGGATATTCTTAGGTGAAAAACATTGATGAGAAGGAGTAGCTCATAAAAGATATTCGTTGGTGAAAAACATTTATGAGAAGGAGTAGCTTATACAAGATATTCTCAGGTGAAAAACATTATGAGAAGGAGTAGCTTATACAAGATATTTTCTGGTGAAAAACATTGATGAGAAGGAGTAACTTATACAAGATAATCTCACGTGAAAATCATTTATGAGAAGGAGTAGCTTATATAAGATATTCTCAGGTGAAAAATATTGATGAGAAGGAGTAGCTTATACAAGATATGCTCATGTTAAAAACATTGATGAGGAAGAGTAGCTTATACTAGATATTCTCAGGTGAACAACATCGATGAGAAGGTGTAACTTATACAAGATATTCTCAGGTTAAAAACGGTGAAAAACAGTGATGAGAAGGAGTAAACACAAGATATTCTCAGGGTGAAAAATAATGATGACAAGGAGTATCTTATACAAGATATTCTAAGGTGAAAAACAATAGTGAGAAGGAATATCTTATACTAGATATTCTAAGGTAAAAAACATTGATGAGAAGGAGTAGCCAAGAATTCTCAAGTAAAAAACCTTGATGAGAATGAGTAGCTTATACAAGAGATTCTCAGGTGAAAAACATTGATGAGAAGGAGTTGCTTATACAAGATATTCTCAGGTGAAAAACATTGATGATAAGGAGTAGCTTATACAAAATATTCTCAAGCTAAAAACATTCATGAGAAGGAGTAGCTGATACAGGATCTTCTCAGGTGAAAAACATTGATGAGAATGAGTAGCTCATAAAAGATATTCTCAAGTGAAAAACATTTATGAGAAGGAGTAGCTTATTTTTAGGTGAAAAACATTGATGAGAAGGAGTAGCTTATACAAGATAATCTCAGGTGAAAATCATTTATGAGAAGGAGTAGCTTATACAAGATATGCTCACGTGAAAAACATTGATGAGGAAGAGTAGCTTATACTAGATATTCTCAGGTGAACAACATCGATGAGAAGGTGTAACTTATACAAGATATTTTCAGGTTAAAAACGGTGAAAAACAGTGATGAGAAGGAGTAAACACAAGATATTCTCAGGGTGAAAAATAATGATGAGAAGGAGTATCGTATACAAGATATTCTAACGTGAAAAACAATAGTGAGAAGGAATATCTTATACTAGATATTCTACGGTAAAAAACATTGATGAGAAGGAGTAGCCAAGAATTCTCAAGTAAAAAAACTTGATGAGAATGAGTAGCTTATACAAGAGATTCTCAGGTGAAAAACATTGATGAGAAGGAGTTGCTTATACAAGATATTCTCAGGTGAAAAACATTGATGATAACGAGTAGCTTATACAAGATATTCTCAAGCTAAAAACATTGATGAGAAGGAGTAGCTGATACATGATCTTCTCAGGTGAAAAACATTGATGAGAAGGAGTAGCTCATAAAGGATATTCTCAAGTGAAAATCATTTATGAGAAGGAGTAGCTTATATAAGATATTCTAAGGTGAAAAATATTGATGAGAAGGAGTATCTTATACAAGATATGCTCACGTGAAAAATATTGATGAGGAGGAGTAGCTTATACAAGATATTCTCAGGTGAACAACATCGATGAGAAGGAGTAGCTTATACAAGATATTCTCAGGTGAAAAACATTTATGAGAAGGAGTGGCTCATAAAAGATATTCTCAGGTGAAAAACATTTATGAGAAGGAGTAGCTTATTTTCAGGTGAAAAACATTGATGAGAAGGAGTAGCTTATACAAGAAATCTCAGGTGAAAATCATTTATGAGAAGGAGTAGCTTATATAAGATATTCTAAGGTGAAAAATATTGATGAGAAGGAGTATCTTATACAAGATATGCTCACGTGAAAAATATTGATGAGGAGGAGTAGCTTATACCAGATATTCTCAGGTGAACAACATCGATGAGAAGGAGTAGCTTATACAAGATATTCTCAGGTGAAAAACATTTATGAGAAGTAGTAGCTTATACAAAATATTTTCTGGTGAAAAACATTGATGAGAAGGAGTAGCTTATACAAGATAATCTCACGTGAAAATCATTTATGAGAAGGAGTAGCTTATATAAGATATTCTCAGGTGAAAAATATTGATGAGAAGAAGTAGCTTATACAAGATATTCTAAGGTGAAAAACAATAGTGAGAATGAATATCTTATACTAGATATTCTAAGATAAAAAACATTGATGAGAATGAGTAGCCAAGAATTCTCATGTAAAAAACCTTGATGAGAATGAGTAGCTTATACAAGAGATTCTCATGTGAAAAACATTGATTAGAAGGAGTTGCTTATACAAGATATTCTCAGGTGAAAATAATCGATGAGAAGGTGTAACTTATACAAGATATTCTCAGGTGAAAAACATTGATGAGAAGGATTAGATTATACAAGATATTCTCAGGTGAAAAACAATGATAAGAAGGAGTAGCTTATACGAGATATTCTCAGGTGAAAAATATTGTTGAGAAGGAATAGCTTATATAAGATATTCTAAGGTAAAAAACATTGATGAGAAGGAGTAGATTATACAAGATATTCTTAGGTGAAAAACATTGATGAGAAGGATTAGCTTATACAAGATATTCTGAGGTGAAATACATTGATGAGAAGGAGTAGCTTATAAAAGATATTCTAAGGTGAAAAACATTGATGAGAAGGAGTAGCATATACAAGATATTCTCAAGTGAAAAACATTGATAAGAAGGAGTAACTTATACAAGATATTCTCAGGTGAAAAACATTGATGAGAAGGAGTAGCTGATACGGGATATTCTCATGTGAAAAACATTGATGAGAAAGAGTAGCTTATACAAGATATTTTCAGGTAAAAAACCTTGATGAGAAGGAGTAGCTTGTACAAGATATTCTCAGGTGAAAAACATTGATGATAAGGAGTAGCTTATACAAGATATTCTCAAGTGAAAATATTGATGAGAAGGAGTAGCTGATACAGGATATTCTTAGGTGAAAAACATTGATGAGAAGGAGTAGCTCATAAAAGATATTCGTTGGTGAAAAACATTTATGAGAAGGAGTAGCTTATACAAGATATTCTCAGGTGAAAAACATTATGAGAAGGAGTAGCTTATACAAGATATTTTCCGGTGAAAAACATTGATGAGAAGGAGCTAGTTATAAAAGATAATCTCACGTGAAAATCATTTATGAGAAGGAGTAGCTTATATAAGATATTCTCAGGTGAAAAATATTGATGAGAAGGAGTAGCTTATACAAGATATGCTCATGTTAAAAACATTGATGAGGAAGAGTAGCTTATACTAGATATTCAGGTGAACAACATCGATGAGAAGGTGTAACTTATACAAGATATTTTCAGGTTAAAAACGGTGAAAAACAGTGATGAGAAGGAGTAGGTTACACAAGATATTCTCAGGGTGAAAAATAATGATGAGAAGGAGTATCTTATACAAGATATTCTAAGGTGAAAAACAATAGTGAGAAGGAATATCTTATACTAGATATTCTAAGGTAAAAAACATTGATGAGAAGGAGTAGCCAAGAATTCTCAAGTAAAAAACCTTGATGAGAATGAGTAGCTTATACAAGAGATTCTCTGGTGAAAAACATTGATTAGAAGGAGTTGCTTATACAAGATATTCTCAGGTGAAAAACATTGATGATAAGGAGTAGCTTATACAACATATTCTCAAGCTAAAAACATTGATGAGAAGGAGTAGCTGATACAGGATCTTCTCAGGTGAAAAACATTGATGAGAAGGAGTAGCTCATAAAGGATATTCTCAAGTGAAAAACATTTATGAGAAGGAGTAGCTTATTTTCAGGTGAAAAACATTGATGAGAAGGAGTAGCTTATACAAGATAATCTCAGGTGAAAATCATTTATGAGAAGGAGTAGCTTATACAAGATATGCTCACGTGAAAAACATTGATGAGGAAGAGTAGCTTATACTAGATATTCTCAGGTGAACAACATCGATGAGAAGGTGTAACTTATACATGATATTTTCAGGTTAAAAACGGTGAAAAACAGTGATGAGAAGGAGTAGGTTACACAAGATATTCTCAGGGTGAAAAATAATGATGAGAAGGAGTATCTTATACAAGATATTCTAAGGTGAAAAACAATAGTGAGAATGAATATCTTATACTAGATATTCTAAGGTAAAAAACATTGATGAGAAGGAGTAGCCAAGAATTCTCATGTAAAAAACCTTGATGAGAATGAGTAGCTTATACAAGAGATTCTCAGGTGAAAAACATTGATTAGAAGGAGTTGTTTATACAAGATTTTCTTAGGTGAAAAACATTGATGATAAGGAGTAGCTTATACAAGATATTCTCAAGCTAAAAACATTGATGAGAAGGAGTAGTTGATACAGGATCTTCTCAGGTGAAAAACATTGATGAGAAGGAGTAGCTCATAAAGCATATTCTCAAGTGAAAAACATTTATGAGAAGGAGTAGCTTATTTTCTGGTGAAAAACATTGATGAGAAGGAGTAGCTTATACAAGTTAATCTCAGGTGAAAATCATTTATGAGAAGGAGTAGCTTATATAAGATATTCTAAGGTGAAAAATATTGATGAGAAGGAGTATCTTATACAAGATATGCTCACGTGAAAAATATTGATGAGGAGGAGTAGCTTATACAAGATATTCTCAAGTGAAAAACATTGATGAGAAGGAGTAGCTGATAAATGATATTCTCAGGTGAAAAACATTGATGAGAAGGAGTAGCTCATAAAAGATATTCTCAAGTGAAAAACATTTATGAGAAGGAGTAGCTTATTTTCAGGTGAAAAACATTGATGAGAAGGAGTAGCTTATACAAGAAAATCTCAGGTGAAAATCATTTATGAGAAGGAGTAGCTTATATAAGATATTCTAAGGTGAAAAATATTGATGAGAAGGAGTATCTTATACAAGATATGCTCACGTTAAAAATATTGATGAGGAGGAGTAGCTTATAGAAGATATTCTCAGGTGAACAACATCTATGAGAAGGAGTAGCTTATACAAGATATTCTCAGGTGAAAAACATTTATGAGAAGTAGTAGCTTATAAAAAATATTTTCTGGTGAAAAACATTGATGAGAAGGAGTAGCTTATACAAGATAATCTCACGTGAAAATCATTTATGAGAAGGAGTAGCTTATATAAGATATTCTCAGGTGAAGAATATTGATGAGAAGAAGTAGCCTATACAAGATATGGTCACGTGAAAAACATTGATGAGGAAGTGTAGCTTATACAAGATATTCGCAGGTGAACAACATCGATGAGAAGGTGTAACTTATACAAGATATTATCAAGTTAAAAATGGTAAAAAACAGTGATGAGAAGGAGTAGGTTATACAAGATATTCTCAGCTGAAAAATAATGATGAGAAGGATTAGCTTATACAAAAAATTCTCAGGTGAAAAAAAATAATTAGAAGGAATAGCTTATACAAGATATTCTAAGGTAAAAAACATTCATGAGAAGGAGTAGCTTATACAAGATATTCTCAAGTAAAAAAACTTGATGAGAAGGAGTAGCTTATACAAGATATTCTCAGGTGAAAAACATTGATGATAAGGAGTAGCTTATACAAGATATTCTCAGGTGAAAAACATTGATGATAAGGAGTAGCTTATACAAGATATTCTCAAGTGAAAAACATTGATGAGAAGGAGTAGCTGATACAAGATATTCTCAGGTGAAAAACATTGATGAGAAGGAGTAGCTCATAACAAATATTCTCAGGTGAAAAACATTTATGAGAAGGAGTAGCTTATACAAGATATTTTCAGGTGAAAAACATTGATGAGAAGGAGTATCTTATACAAGATAATCTCAGGTGAAAATCATTTATGAGAAGGAGTAGCTTATATAAGATATTCTCAGGTGAAAAATATTGATGAGAAGGAGTAGCTTAAACAAGATATGCTCACGTGAAAAACATTGATGAGGAGGAGTAGCTTATACAAGATATTCTCAGGTGAACAACATCGATGAGAAGGTGTAACTTATACAAGATATTCTCAGGTGAAAAACAGTGATGAGAAGGAGTAGCTTATACAAGATATTCTCAGGTGAAAAACAATGATGAGAAGGAGTAGCTTATACAAGATATTCTCAGGCGAAAAACATTAATGAGAAGGAATAGCTTATACAAGATATTCTAAGGTAAAAAACATTGATGAGAAGGAGTAGCTTATACAAGATATTCTTAAGTAAAAAACATTGATGAGAAGGAGTAGCTTATACAAAAGATTCTCAGGTGAAAAACATTGATGAGAAGGAGTAGTTTATACAAGATATTCTCAGGTGAAAAACATTGATGAGAAGGAGTAGCTTATACAAGATATTCTCAAGTGAAAAACATTGATGAGAAGGAGTAGCTGATAAATGATATTCTCAGGTGAAAAACATTGATGAGAAGGAGTAGTTCATAAAAGATATTCTTAGGTGAAAAACATTTATGAGAAGGAGTAGCTTATACAAGATATTTTCTGGTGAAAAACATTGATGAGAAGGAGAATCTTATAAAACCTAATCTCAGGTGAAAATCATTTATGAGAAGGAGTAGCTTGTATAAGATATTCTCATGTGAAAAATATTGATGAGAATGAGTAGCTTATACAAGATATTCTCAGGTGAAAACATTGATGATAAGGAGTATCTTATACAAGATATTCTCAAGTGAAAAATATTGATGAGAAGGAGTAGCTGATACAGGATATTCTTAGGTGAAAAACATTGATGAGAAGGAGTAGCTCATAAAAGATAATATTAGGTCAAAAACATTTATGAGAAGGAGTAGCTTATACAAGATATTTTCAAGTGAAAAACATTGATGAGAAGGAGTAGCTTATACAAGATAATCTCAGGTGAAAATCATTTATGAGAAGGAGTTGCTTATACAAGATATTCTCAGGTGAAAAACAATAATGAGAAGGAATAGCTTATACAAGATATTCTAAGGTAAAAAACATGGATGAGAAGGAGTAGCTTATACAAGATATTCTCAGGTGAAAAACATTGATGACAAGGAGTAGCTTATACAAGATATTCTCAGGTGAAAAACATTGATAAGAAGGAGTAGCTTATACTAGATAATCTCAGGTGAAAATCATTTATGAGAAGGAGTAGCTTATACAAGATATGCTCACGTGAAAAACATTGATGAGGAAGAGTAGCTTATACTAGATATTCTCAGGTGAACAACATCGATGAGAAGGTGTAACTTATACAAGATATTTTCAGGTTAAAAACGGTGAAAAACAGTGATGAGAAGGAGTAGGTTACACAAGATATTCTCAGGGTGAAAAATAATGATGAGAAGGAGTATCTTATACAAGATATTCTAAGGTGAAAAACAATAGTGAGAAGGAATATCTTATACTAGATATTCTAAGGTAAAAAACATTGATGAGAAGGAGTAGCTAAGAATTCTCAAGTAAAAAACCTTGATGAGAATGAGTAGCTTATACAAGAGATTCTCTGGTGAAAAACATTGATTAGAAGGAGTTGCTTATACAAGATATTCTCAGGTGAAAAACATTGATGATAAGGAGTAGCTTATACAAGATATTCTCAAGCTAAAAACATTGATGAGAAGGAGTAGCTGATACAGGATCTTCTCAGGTGAAAAACATTGATGAGAAGGAGTAGCTCATAAAGGATATTCTCAAGTGAAAAACATTTATGAGAAGGAGTAGCTTATTTTCTGGTAAAAAACATTGATGAGAAGGAGTAGCTTATACAAGATAATCTCAGGTGAAAATCATTTATGAGAAGGAGTAGCTTAGATAAGATATTCTAAGGTGAAAAATATTGATGAGAAGGAGTATCTTATACAAGATATGCTCACGTGAAAAATATTGATGAGGAGTAGTAGCTTATACAAGATATTCTCAGGTGAACAACATCGATGAGAAGGAGTAGCTTATACAAGATATTCTCAGGTGAAAAACATTTATGAGAAGGAGTAGCTCATAAAAGATATTCTCAAGTGAAAAACATTTATGAGAAGGAGTAGCTTATTTTCAGGTGAAAAACATTGATGAGAAGGAGTAGCTTATACAAGAAAATCTCAGGTGAAAATCAATTATGAGAAGGAGTAGCTTATATAAGATATTCTAAGGTGAAAAATATTGATGAGAAGGAGTATCTTATACAAGATATGCTCACGTGAAAAATATTGATGAGGAGGAGTAGCTTATACAAGATATTCTCAGGTGAACAACATCGATGAGAAGGAGTAGCTTATACAAGATATTCTCAGGTGAAAAACATTTATGAGAAGTAGTAGCTTATACAAAATATTTTCTGGTGAAAAACATTGATGAGAAGGAGTAGCTTATACAAGATAATCTCACGTGAAAATCATTTATGAGAAGGAGTAGCTTATATAAGATATTCTCAGGTGAAGAATATTGATGAGAAGAAGTAGCTTATACAAGATATGGTCACGTGAAAAACATTGATGAGGAAGTGTAGCTTATACAAGATATTCTCAGGTGAACAACATCGATGAGAAGGTGTAACTTATACAAGATATTCTCAAGTTAAAAATGGTAAAACACAGTGATGAGAAGGAGTAGGTTATACAAGATATTCTCAGCTGAAAAATAATGATGAGAAGGATTAGCTTATACAAAAAATTCTCAGGTGAAAAAAAATAATTAGAAGGAATAGCTTATACAAGATATTCTAAGGTAAAAAACATTCATGAGAAGGAGTAGCTTATACAAGATATTCTCAAGTAAAAAAACTTGATGAGAAGGAGTAGCTTATACAAGATATTCTCAGGTGAAAAACATTGATGATAAGGAGTAACTTATACAACATATTCTCAGGTGAAAAACATTGATGATAAGGAGTAGCTTATACAAGATATTCTCAAGTGAAAAACATTGATGAGAAGGAGTAGCTGATACAGGATATTCTCAGGTGAAAAACATTGATGAGAAGGAGTAGCTCATAACAAATATTCTCAGGTAAAAAACATTTATGAGAAGGAGTAGCTTATACAAGATATTTTCAGGTGAGAAACATTGATGAGAAGGAGTATCTTATACAAGATAATCTCAGGTGAAAATCATTTATGAGAAGTAGTAGCTTATATAAGATATTCTCAGGTAAAAATATTGATGAGAAGGAGTAGCTTAAACAAGATATGCTCACGTGAAAAACATTGATGAGGAGGAGTAGCTTATACAAGATATTCTCAGGTGAACAACATCGATGAGAAGGTGTAACTTATACAAGATATTCTCAGGTGAAAAACAGTGATGAGAAGGAGTAGCTTATACAAGATATTCTCAGGTGAAAAACAATGATGAGAAGGAGTAGCTTATACAAGATATTCTCAGGTGAAAAACATTAATGAGAAGGAATAGCTTATACAAGATATTCTAAGGTAAAAAACATTGATGAGAAAGAGTAGCTTATACAAGATATTCTCAAGTGAAAAATATTGATGAAAAGGAGTAGCTGATACAGGATATTCTTAGGTGAAAAACATTGATGAGAAGGAGTAGCTCATAAAAGATAATATTAGGTCAAAAACATTTATGAGAAGGAGTAGCTTATACAACATATTTTCAAGTGAAAAACATTGATGAGAAGGAGTAGCTTATACAAGATAATCTCAGGTGAAAATCATTTATGAGAAGGAGTTGCTTATACAAGATATTCTCAGGTGAAAAAAAATAATGAGAAGGAATAGCTTATACAAGATATTCTAAGGTAAAAAACATGGATGAGAAGGAGTAGCTTATACATGATATTCTCAGGTGAAAAACATTGATGACAAGGAGTAGCTTATACAAAATATTCTTAGGTGAAAAACATTGATAAGAAGGAGTAGCTTATACAAGATAATCTCAGGTGAAAATCATTTATGAGAAGGAGTAGCTTATACAAGATATGCTCGCGTGAAAAACATTGATGAGGAAGAGTAGCTTATACTAGATATTCTCAGGTGAACAACATCGATGAGAAGGTGTAACTTATACAAGATATTTTCAGGTTAAAAACGGTGAAAAACAGTGATGAGAAGGAGTAGGTTACACAAGATATTCTCAGGGTGAAAAATAATGATGAGAAGGAGTATCTTATACAAGATATTCTAAGGTGAAAAAGAATAGTGAGAAGGAATATCTTATACTAGATATTCTAAGGTAAAAAACATTGATGAGAAGGAGTAGCCAAGAATTCTCAAGTAAAAAACCTTGATGAGAATGAGTAGCTTATACAAGAGATTCTCAGGTGAAAAACATTGATTAGAAGGAGTTGCTTATACAAGATATTCTCAGGTGAAAAAGATTGATGATAAGGAGTAGCTTATACAAGATATTCTCAAGCTAAAAACATTGATGAGAAGGAGTAGCTGATACAGGATCTTCTCAGGTGAAAAACATTGATGAGAAGGAGTAGCTCATAAAGGATATTCTCAAGTGAAAAACATTTATGAGAAGGAGTAGCTTATTTTCTGGTGAAAAACATTGATGAGAAGGAGCAGCATATACAAGATAATCTCAGGTGAAAATCATTTATGAGAAGGAGTAGCTTATATAAGATATTCTAAGGTGAAAAATATTGATGAGAAGGAGTATCTTATACAAGATATGCTCACGTGAAAAATATTGATGAGGAGGAGTAGCTTATACAAGATATTCTCAGGTGAACAACATCGATGAGAAGGAGTAGCTTATACAAGATATTCTCAGGTGAAAAACATTTATGAGAAGGAGTAGCTCATAAAAGATATTCTCAAGTGAAAAACATTTATGAGAAGGAGTAGCTTATTTTCAGGTGAAAAACATTGATGAGAAGGAGTAGCTTATACAAGAAAATCTCAGGTGAAAATCATTTATGAGAAGGAGTAGCTTATATAAGATATTCTAAGGTGAAAAATATTGATGAGAAGGAGTATCTTATACAAGATATGCTCACGTGAAAAATATTGATGAGGAGGAGTAGCTTATACAAGATATTCTCAGGTGAACAACATCGATGAGAAGGAGTAGCTTATACAAGATATTCTCAGGTGAAAAACATTTATGAGAAGTAGTAGCTTATACAAAATATTTTCTGGTGAAAAACATTGATGAGAAGGAGTAGCTTATACAAGATAATCTCACGTGAAAATCATTTATGAGAAGGAGTAGCTTATATAAGATATTCTCAGGTGAAGAATATTGATGAGAAGAAGTAGCTTATACAAGATATGGTCACGTGAAAAACATTGATGAGGAAGTGTAGCTTATACAAGATATTCTCAGGTGAACAACATCGATGAGAAGGTGTAACTTATACAAGATATTCTCAAGTTAAAAATTTTAAAAACCAGTGATGAGAAGGAGTAGGTTATACAAGATATTCTAAGGTGAAAAATAATGATGAGAAGGATTAGCTTATACCAAAAATTCTCAGGTGAAAAAAAATAATTAGAAGGAATAGCTTATACAAGATATTCTAAGGTAAAAAACATTCATGAGAAGGAGTAGCTTATACAAGATATTCTCAAGTAAAAAACCTTGATGAGAAGGAGTAGCTTATACAAGATATTCTCACATGAAAAACATTGATGATAAGGAGTAGCTTATACAAGATAATCTCAGGTGAAAAACATTGATGATAAGGAGTAGCTTATACAAGATATTCTCAAGTGAAAAACATTGATGAGAAGGAGTAGCTGATACAGGATATTCTCAGGTGAAAAACATTGATGAGAAGGAGTAGTTCATAACAAATATTCTCAGGTGAAAAACATTTATGAGAAGGAGTAGCTTATACAAGATATTTTCAGGTGAAAAACATTGATGAGAAGGAGTATCTTATACAAGATAATCTCAGGTGAAAATCATTTATGAGAAGGAGTAGCTTATATAAGATATTCTCAGGTGAAAAATATTGATGAGAAGGAGTAGCTTAAACAAGATATGCTCACGTGAAAAACATTGATGAGGAGGAGTAGCTTATACAAGATATTCTCAGGTGAACAACATCGATGAGAAGGTGTAACTTATACAAGATATTCTCAAGTTAAAAATTTTAAAAAACAGTGATGAGAAGGAGTAGGTTATATAAGATATTCTCAGGTGAAAAATAATGATGAGAAGGATTAGCTTATACAAAAAATTCTCAGGTGAAAAAAAATAATTAGAACGAATAGCTTATACAAGATATTCTAAGGTAAAAAACATTCATGAGAAGGAGTAGCTTATACAAGATATTCTCAAGTAAAAAAACTTGATGAGAAGGAGTAGCTTATACAAGATATTCTCACATGAAAAACATTGATGATAAGGAGTAGCTTATACAAGATATTCTCAGGTGAAAAACATTGATGATAAGGAGTAGCTTATACAAGATATTCTCAAGTGAAAAACATTGATGAGAAGGAGTAGCTGATACAGGATATTCTCAGGTGAAAAACATTGATGAGAAGGAGTAGCTCATAACAAATATTCTCAGGTGAAAAACATTTATGAGAAGGAGTAGCTTATACAAGATATTTTCAGGTGAAAAACATTGATGAGAAGGAGTATCTTATACAAGATAATCTCAGGTGAAAATCATTTATGAGAAGGAGTAGCTTATATAAGATATTCTCAGGTGAAAAATATTGATGAGAAGGAGTAGCTTAAACAAGATATGCTCACGTGAAAAACATTGATGAGGAGGAGTAGCTTATACAAGATATTCTCAGGTGAACAACATCGATGAGAAGGTGTAACTTATACAAGATATTCTCAAGTTAAAAATTTTAAAAAACAGTGATGAGAAGGAGTAGGTTATACAAGATATTCTCAGGTGAAAAATAATGATGAGAAGGATTAGCTTATACAAAAAATTCTCAGGTGAAAAAAAATAATTAGAACGAATAGCTTATACAAGATATTCTAAGGTAAAAAACATTCATGAGAAGGAGTAGCTTATACAAAATATTCTCAAGTAAAAAAACTTGATGAGAATGAGTAGCTTATACAAGATATTCTCACGTGAAAAACATTGATGATAAGGAGTAGCTGATACAAGATATTCTCAGGTGAAAAACATTGATGATAAGGAGTAGCTTATACAAGATATTCTCAAGTGAAAAACATTGATGAGAAGGAGTAGCTGATACAAGATATTCTCAGGTGAAAAACATTGATGAGAAGGAGTAGCTTATACAAGATATTCTCAAGTGAAAAACATTGATGAGAAGGAGTAGCTTATACAAGATATTTTCAGGTGAAAAACATTGATGAGAAATAGTAGCTTATACAAGATAATCTCAGGTGAAAATCATTTATGAGAAGGAGTAGCTTATATAAGATATTCTCAAGTGAAAAATATTGATAAGAAGGAGTAGCTTATACAAGATATGCTCACGTGAAAAAAATTGATTAGTAGGAGTAGCTTATACAAGATATTCTCAGGTGAACAACAACGAAGAGAAAGTGTAACTTATACAAGATATTCTCAGGTGAAAAACAGTGATGAGAAGGAGTAGCTTATACAAGATATTCTCAGGTGAAAAACAATGATGAGAAGGAGTAGCTTATACAAGATATTCTCAGGTGAAAAACATTAATGAGAAGGAATAGCTTATACAAGATATTCTAAGGTAAAAAACATTGATGAGAAGGAGTAGCTTATACAAGATATTCTCAAGTAAAAAACATTGATGAGAAGGATTAGCTTATACAAGATATTCTCAAGTAAAAAACCTTGATGAGAAGGAGTAGCTTATACAAAACATTCTCAGGTGAAAAACATTGATGAGAAGGAGTAGCTTATACAAGATATTCTCAAGTGAAAAACATTGATGAGAAGGAGTAGCTGATAAATGATATTCTCAGGTGAAAAACATTGATGAGAAGGAGTAGTTCATAAAAGATATTCTTAGGTGAAAAACATTTATGAGAAGGAGTAGCTTATACAAGATATTTTCTGGTGAAAAACATTGATGAGAAGGAGAATCTTATACAACATAATCTCAGGTGAAAATCATTTATGAGAAGGAGTAGCTTGTATAAGATATTCTCATATGAAAAATATTGATGAGAAGGAGTAGCTTATACAAGATATTCTCAGGTGAAAACATTGATGATAAGGAGTAGCTTATACAAGATATTCTCAAGTGAAAAATATTTATGAGAAGGAGTAGCTGATACAGGATATTCTTAGGTGAAAAACATTGATGAGAAGGAGTAGCTCATAAAAGATAATATTAGGTCAAAAACATTTATGAGAAGGAGTAGCTTATACAAGATATTTTCAAGTAAAAAACATTGATGAGAAGGAGTAGCTTATACAAGATAATCTCAGGTGAAAATCATTTATTAGAAGGAGTTGCTTATACAAGATATTCTCAAATGAAAAACAATAATGAGAAGTAATAGCTTATACAAGATATTCTAAGGTAAAAAACATGGATGAGAAGGAGTAGTTTATACAAGATATTCTAAGGTGAAAAACATTAATGAGAAGGAATAGCTTATACAAGATATTCTAAGGTAAAAAACATTGATGAGAAGGAGTAGCTTATACAAGATATTCTCAAGTAAAAAACATTGATGAGAAGGAGTAGCTTATACAAGATATTCTCAAGTAAAAAACCTTGATGAGAAGGAGTAGCTTATACAAAACATTCTCAGGTGAAAAACATTGATGAGAAGGAGTAGCTTATACAAGATATTCTCAAGTGAAAAACATTGATGAGAAGGAGTAGCTGATAAATGATATTCTCAGGTGAAAAACATTGATGAGAAGGAGTAGTTCATAAAAGATATTCTTAGGTGAAAAACATTTATGAGAAGGAGTAGCTTATACAAGATATTTTCTGGTGAAAAACATTGATGAGAAGGAGAATCTTATACAACATAATCTCAGGTGAAAATCATTTATGAGAAGGAGTAGCTTGTATAAGATATTCTCATATGAAAAATATTGATGAGAAGGAGTAGCTTATACAAGATATTCTCAGGTGAAAACATTGATGATAAGGAGTAGCTTATACAAGATATTCTCAAGTGAAAAATATTTATGAGAAGGAGTAGCTGATACAGGATATTCTTAGGTGAAAAACATTGATGAGAAGGAGTAGCTCATAAAAGATAATATTAGGTCAAAAACATTTATGAGAAGGAGTAGCTTATACAAGATATTTTCAAGTGAAAAACATTGATGAGAAGGAGTAGCTTATACAAGATAATCTCAGGTGAAAATCATTTATGAGAAGGAGTTGCTTATACAAGATATTCTCAAATGAAAAACAATAATGAGAAGGAATAGCTTATACAAGATATTCTAAGGTAAAAAACATGGATGAGAAGGAGTAGCCTATACAAGATATTCTCAGGTGAAAAACATTGATGACAAGGAGTAGCTTATACAAGATATTCTCAAGTGAAAAACATTGAGGAGAAGGAGTAGTTGATACAGGATATTCTCAGGGGAAAAACATTGATGAGAAGGAGTAGCTTATACAAAATAATCTCAGGTGAAAATCATTTATGAGAAGTAGTAGCTTATATAAGATATTCTCAGGTGAAAAATATTGGTGAGAAGGAGTAGCTTATACATGATATGCTCACGTGAAAAATATTGATGACAAGGACTAGCTTATACAAGATATTCTCAGGTGAAAAACATCGATGAGAAGGTGTAACTTATACAAGATATTCTCAGGTGAAAAACAGTGATGAGAAGGAGTAGCTTATACAAGATATTCTAAGGTGAAAAACAATGATGAGAAGGAGTAGCTTATACAAGATATTCTTAGTGAAAAAAATTAATGAGAAGGAATAGCTAATACAAGATATTCTAAGGTGAAAATCATTTATGAGAAGGAGTAGCTTATACAAGATATTCTCAAGTGAAAAATATTTATGAGAAGGAGTAGTTGATACAGGATATTCTTAGGTGAAAAACATTGATGAGAAGGAGTAGCTCATAAAAGATAATATTAGGTCAAAAACATTTATTAGAAGGAGTAGCTTATACAAGATATTTTCAAGTGAAAAACATTGATGAGAAGGAGTAGCTTATACAAGATAATCTCAGGTGAAAATCATTTATGAGAAGGAGTTGCTTATACAAGATATTCTCAAATGAAAAACAATAATGAGAAGGAATAGCTTATACAAGATATTCTAAGGTAAAAAACATGGATGAGAAGGAGTAGCTTATACAAGATATTCTCAGGTGAAAAACATTGATGACAAGGAGTAGCTTATACAAGATATTCTCAAGTGAAAAACATTGAGGAGAAGGAGTAGTTGATACAGGATATTCTCAGGGGAAAAACATTGATGAGAAGGAGTAGCTTATACAAGATAATCTCAGGTGAAAATCATTTATGAGAAGTAGTAGCTTATATAAGATATTCTCAGGTGAAAAATATTGATAAGAAGGAGTAGCTTATACAAGATATGCTCACGTGAAAAATATTGATGACTAGGACTAGCTTATACAAGATATTCTCAGGTGAAAAACATCGATGAGAAGGTGTAACTTATACAAGATATTCTCAGGTGAAAAACAGTGATGAGAAGGAGTAGCTTATACAAGATATTCTACGGTGAAAAACAATGATGAGAAGGAGTAGCTTATATAAGATATTCTTAGTGAAAAAAATTAATGAGAAGGAATAGCTAATACAAGATATTCTAAGGTGAAAATCATTTATGAGAAGGAGTAGCTTATATAAGATATTCTCAGGTGAATAATATTGATTAGATGGAGTAGCTTATACAAGATATTCTCAAGTAAAAAGCATTGATGAGAAGGAGTAGCTTATACAAGATATTCTCAGGTAAAAAACATTGATGAGAAGGAGTAGCTTATACAAGATATTCTCAGGTGAAAAACATTGATGATAATTAGTAGCTTATAAAACATATTTTAAGGTGAAAAACATTGATGAGAAGGAGTAGCTTAGACAAGATATTCTCAGGTGAAAAACATTGATTAGAAGGAGTACCTTCTACAAGATATTCTCAGGTGAAAAACATTATTGAGAAGGAGTAGCTTATACAAGATATTCTTAGGTGAAAAACATTGATGAGAAGGAGTAGCTTATACAAGATATTCTCAGGTGAAAAACATTGATAAGAAGGAGTAGCTTATACAAGATATTCTCATGTGAAAAACATTGATGAGAAGGAGTATCTTCTAAAAGATATTCTCAAGTGCATAATATTGATTAGAAGGAGTAGCTTATACTAGATATTGTCACTTGAAAAACATTAATGAGGAGTAGCTTATACAAGATATTCTCAGGTGAAAACATTGATGAGAAGGAGTAAGTTATACAAGTTATTCTAAGGTGAAAAACATTGATGAGAAGGAGTAGCTTATACAAGATATTTTCAGGTGAAAAACATTGATGAGAAGGAGTAGCTTATACAAGATAATCTCAGGTGAAAATCATTCATGAGAAGTAGTAGCTTATATAAGATACTCTCAGGTGAAAAATATTGATGAGAAGGAGTAGCTTACAAGATATGCTCACGTGAAAAATATTGATGACAAAGAGTAGCTTATACAAGGTATTCTCAGCTGAAAAACATCGATGAGAAGGTGTAACTTATACAAGATATTCTCAGCTGAAAAACAGTGATGACAAGGAGTAGCTTATACAAGATATTCTCAGGTGAAAAACAATGATGAGAAGGAATAGCATATACAAGATATTCTCATGAAAAAAACATTGATGAGAAGGATTAGCTTATACAATATATTCTGAGGTGAAAAACATTGATGAGAAGGAGTAGCTGATACAGGATATTCTAAGGTGAAAAACATTGATGAGAAGGAGTAGCTCATAAAATATTTTCTTAGGTGAAAAACATTTATGAGAAAGAGTAGCTTATACAAGATATTTTCAGGTGAAAAACATTGATGAGAAGGAGTAGCTTATACAAGATAATCTCAGGTGAAAATCATTTATGAGAAGTAGTAGCTTATACAAGATATTCTCAGGTGAAAAACATCGATGAGAAGGTGTAACTTATACAAGATATTCTCAGGTGAAAAACAGTGATGAGAAGGAGTAGCTTATGCAAGATATTCTCAGGTAAAAAACAATGATGAGAAGGAATAGCTTATACAAGATATTCTTAGGTGAAAAACATTATTGAGAAGGAGTAGCTTATACAAGATATTCTTAGGTAAAAAACATTGATGAGAAGGAGTAGCTGATAGAAGATATTCTTTGGTGAAAAACATTGATGAGAAGGAGTAGCTTATACAAGATATTCTCAGGTGAAAAACATTGATGACAAGGAGTAGCTTATACAAGATATTCTCAAGTGAAAAACATTGAGGAGAAGGAGTAGTTGATACAGGATATTCTCAAGGGAAAAACATTGATGAGAAGGAGTAGCTTATACAAGATAATCTCAGGTGAAAATCATTTATGAGAAGTAGTAGCTTATATAAGATATTCTCAGGTGAAAAATATTGATGAGAAGGAGTAACTTATACAAGATATGCTCACGTGAAAAACATTGATGAGAAGGAAAAGCTTATACAAGATATTCTCAGTTGAAAAACATCGATGAAAAGGTGTAACTTATACAAGATATTCTCAGGTGAAAAACAGTGATAAGAAGGAGTAGCTTATACAAGATATTCTCAGGTGAAAAACAATGATGAGAAGGAGTAGCTTATTCAAGATATTCTAAGGTGAAAATATTAATGAGAAGGAATAACTTATGAAACATATTCTAAGGTGAAAAACATTGATGAGAAGGAGTAGCTGATATAAGATATTCTCAGGTGAAAAATATTGATGAGAAGGAGTACCTTAAACAAGATATGCTCACGTGAAAAACATTGATGAGAAGGAGTAGCTTATACAAGATATTCTCAGGTGTAAAACATTGATGAGAAGGAGTAGCTGATACAGGATATTCTCAGGTGAAAAACATTGATGAGAAGGAGTAGCTCATAAAATATATTCTTATGTGAAAAACATTTTTGAGAAGGAGTAGCTTATACATGATATTTTCAGGTGAAAAACATTGATGAGAAGGAGTAGCTTATACAAGATAATCTCAGGTGAAAATCATTTACAAGAAGAAGTAGCTTATATAAGAAATTCTCAGGTGAAAAATATTGATGAGAAGGAGTAGCTTATACAAAATATGCTCACGTGAAAAACATTGATGAGAAGGAGTAGCTTATACAAGATATTCTAAGGTGAAAAACCTCGATGAGATGGTGTAACTTGTACAAGATATTCTCAGGTGAAAAACAGTGATAAGAAGAAGTAGCTAATACAAGATTTTATCAGGTGAAAAACAATGATGAGAAAGAGTAGCTTATACAAGATATTCTCAGGTGAAAAATATTCATGAGAAGGAATAACTTATGAAACATATTCTAAGGTGAAAAACATTGATGAGAAGGAGTAGCTTATACAAGATATTCTAAGGTGAAAAATATTGATTAGAAGGAGTAACTTCTACAAGATATTCTCAGGTGAAAAACATTATTGACAAGGAGTAGCTTATACAAGATATTCTTAGGTGAAGAACATTGATGAGAAGGAGTAGCTGATAGAGAATATTCTTAGGTGAAAAACATTGATGAGAAGGAGTAGCTTATACAAGATATTCTCAGGTGAAAAACATTGATAAGAAGGAGTAGCTTATACAAGATATTCTTAGGTGAAAAACCTTGATGAGAAGGAGTAGCTGATACAAGATATTCTCATGTGAAAAACAATGATGAGAAGGAGTAGCTTATACAAGAAATTCTCATGAAAAAAACATTGATGAGAAGGATTTTCTTATACAATATATTCTGAGGTGAAAAACATTGATGAGAAGGAGTAGCTCATAAAATATTTTCTTAGGTGAAAAACATTTATGAGAAGGAGTAGCTTATACAAGATATTTTCAGGTGAAAAACATTGATGAGAAGGAGTAGCTTATACAAGATAATCTCAGGTGAAAATCATTTATGAGAAGTAGTAGCTTATACAAGATATTCTCAGGTGAAAAACATCGATTAGAAGGTGCAACTTATACAAGATATTCTCAGGTGAAAAACAGTGATGAGAAGGAGTATCTTATGCAAGATATTCTCAGGTGAAAAACAATGATGAGAAGGAATAGCTTATACAAGATATTCTTAGGTGAAAAACATTATTGAGAAGGAGTAGCTTATACAAGATATTTTTAGGTAAAAAACATTGATGAGAAGGAGTAGCTGATAGAAGATATTCTTTCGTGAAAAACATTGATGAGAAGGAGTAGCTTATACAAGATATTCTCAAGTGAAAAACATTGATGACAAGGAGTAGCTTATACAAGATATTCTCAAGTGAAAAACATTGAGGAGAAGGAGTAGTTTATACAAGATAATCTCAGGTGAAAATCATTTATGAGAAGTAGTAGCTTATATAAGATATTCTCAGGTGAAAAATATTGATGAGAAGGAGTAACTTATACAAGATATGCTCACGTGAAAAACATTGACGAGAAGGAAAAGCTTATACAAGATATTCTCAGGTGAAAAACATCGATGAGAAGGTGTAACTTATACAAGATATTCTCAGGTGAAAAACAGTGATGAGAAGGAGTAGCTTATACAAGATATTCTCAGGTGAAAAACAATGATGAGAAGGAGTAGCTTATTCAAGATATTCTAAGGTGAAAATATTAATGAGAAGGAATAACTTATGAAACATATTCTAAGGTGAAAAACATTGATGAAAAGGAGTAGCTTATATAAGATATTCTCAGGTGAAAAATATTGATGAGAAGGAGTACCTTAAACAAGATATGCTCACGTGAAAAACATTGATGAGAAGGAGTAGCTTATACAAGATATTCTCAGGTGAAAAACATTGATGAGAAGGACTAGCTTATACAAGATATTCTCAAGTGTAAAACATTGATGAGAAGGAGTAGCTGATACAGGATATTCTCATGTGAAAAACATTGATGAGAAGGAGTAGCTCATAAAATATATTCTTATGTGAAAAACATTTTTGAGAAGGAGTAGCTTATACATGATATTTTCAGGTGAAAAACATTGATGAGAAGGAGTAGCTTATACAAGATAATCTCAGGTGAAAATCATTTACGAGAAGGAGTAGCTTATATACGATATTCTCAGGTGAAAAATATTGATGAGAAGGAGTAGCTTATACAAAATATGCTCACGTGAAAAACATTGATGAGAAGGAGTAGCTTATACAAGATATTCTAAGGTGAAAAACCTCGATGAGATGGTGTAACTTGTACAAGATATTCTCAGATGAAAAACAGTGATAAGAAGAAGTAGCTAATACAAGATTTTATCAGGTGAAAAACAATCATGAGAAAGATTAGCTTATACAAGATATTCTCAGGTGAAAAATATTAATGAGAAGGAATAACTTATGAAACATATTCTAAGGTGAAAAACATTGATGAGAAGGAGTAGCTTATATAAGATATTCTAAGGTGAAAAACATTATTGACAAGGAGTAGCTTATACAAGATATTCTTAGGTGAAGAACATTGATGAGAAGGAGTAGCTGATGGAGAATATTCTTAGGTGAAAAACATTGATGAGAAGGAGTAGCTTATACAAGATATTCTCAGGTGAAAAACATTGATAAGAAGGAGTAGCTTATACAAGATATGCTTAGGTGAAAAACCTTGATGAGAAGGAGTAGCTGATACAAGTTATTCTCATGTGAAAAACATTGATGAGAAGGAGTAGCTTCTAAAAGATATTCTCAAGTGAAAAATATTAATTAGAACGAGTAGCTTATACGAGATATTGTCACTTGAAAAACATTAATGAGGAGTAGCTTATACAAGATATTCTCAGGTGAAAACATTGATGAGAAGGAGTAACTTATACAAGTTATTCTAAGGTGAAAAACATTGATAAGAAGGAGTAGCTTATACAAAATATACTCAGGTGAAAACAATGATGTGAAGGAGTAGCTTATACAAGATATTTTCAGGTGAAAAACATTGATGATAAGGAGTAGCTTATACAAGATAATCTCAGGTGAAAATCATTCATGAAAAGTATTAGCTTATATAAGATATTCTCAGGTGAAAAATATTGATGAGAAGGAGTAGATTATACAGGATATGCTCACGTGAAAAACATTGATGACAAAGAGTAGCTTATAAAAGATATTCTTAGCTGAAAAAAATCGATGAGAAGGTGTAACTTATACAAGATATTCTCAGGTGAAAAACACTGATGAGAAGGAGTAGCTTATACAAGATATTCTAAGGTGAAAAACAATGATGAGAAGGAATAACTTATGCAAGATATTCTAAGGTGAAAATCATTTATGAGAAGGAGTAGCTTATATAAGATATTCTCAGGTGAATAACAATGATTAGATGGAGTAGCTTATACAAGATATTCTCAAGTAAAAAACATTGATGAGAAGGAGTAGCTTATACAAGATATTCCTGTAAAAAACATTGATGAGAAGGATTAGCTTATACAAGATATTCTGAGCTGAAAAACATTGATGAGAAGGAGTAGCTGATACAGGATATTCTCAGGTGAAAAACATTGATGAGAAGGAGTAGCTCATAAAATATTTTCTTAGGTGAAAAACATTTATGAGAAGGAGTAGCTTATACAAGATATTTTCAGGTGAAAAACATTGATGAGAAGGAGTAGCTTATACAAGATAATCTCAGGTGAAAATCATTTATGAGAAGTAGTAGCTTATACAAGATATTCTCAGGTGAAAAACATCGATGAGAAGGTGTAACTTATACAAGATATTCTCAGGTAAAAAACAGTGATGAGAAGGAATAGCTTATACAAGATATTCTCAGGTAAAAAACATTATTGAGAAGGAGTAGCTTATACAAGATATTCTTAGGTGAAAAACATTGATGAGAAGGAGTAGCTGATAGAAGATATTCTTAGGTGAAAAACATTGATGAGAAGTAGTAGCTTATACAAGATATTCTCAGGTGAAAAACATTGATGAGAAGGAGTAGCTTATACAAGATATTCTCAAGTGAAAAACATTGAGGAGAAGGAGTAGTTGATACAGGATATTCTCAGGTGAAAAACATTGATGAGAAGGAGTAGCTTATACAAGATAATCTCAGGGGAAAATCATTTATGAGAAGTAGTAGCTTATATAAGATATTCTCAGGTGAAAAATATTGATGAGAAGGAGTAACTTATACAAGATATGCTCACGTGAAAAACATTGACGAGAAGGAGTAGCTTATACAAGATATTCTTAGGTGAAAAACATCGATGAGAAGTTGTAACTTATAAAAGATATTCTCAGGTGAAAAACAGTGATGAGAAGGAGTAGCTTATACAAGATATTCTCAGGTGAAAAACAATGATGAGAAGGAGTAGCTTATTCAAGATATTCTCAGGTGAAATATATTAATGAGAAGGAATAACTTATGAAACATATTCTAAGGTGAAAAACATTGATGAGAAGGAGTAGCTTATACAAGATATTATCAGGTGAAAAACATTGATGAGAAGGAGTAGCTGATAGAGGATATTCTTAGGGGAAAAACATTGATGAGAAGGAGTAGCTTATAAAAGATATTCTCAGGTAAAAAACCATGATGAGAAGGAGTAGCTTATACAAGATATTTTCAGGTGAAAAACATTGATGAGAAGGAGTAGCTTATACAATATAATCTCAGGTGAAAATCATTTATGAGAAGTAGTAGCTTATATAAGATATTCTCAGGTGAAAAATATTGATGAGAAGGAGTAGCTTAAACAAAATATGCTCACTTGAAAAACATTGATGAGAAGGAGTAGCTTATAAAAGATATTCTCAGGTGAAAAACATTGATGAGAAGGACTAGCTTATACAAGATATTCTGAAGTGTAAAACATTGATGAGAAGGAGCAGCTGATACAGCATATTCTCAGGTGAAAAACATTGATGAGAAGGAGTAGATCATAAAATATAATCTTATATGAAAAACATTAATGAGAAGGAGTAGCTTATACATGATATTTTCAGGTGAAAAACATTGATGAGAAGGAGTAGCTTATAAAAGATAATCTCAGGTGAAAATCATTTACGAGAAGGAGTAGCTTATATGAGATATTCTCAAGTGAAAAACATTGATGAGAAGGAGTAGCTTATACAAAATATGCTCACGTTAAAAACATTGATGAGAAGGAGTAGCATATACAAGATATTCTAAGGTGAAAAACCTCGATGAGATGGTGTAGCTTATACAAGATATTCTCAGGTGAAAAACAGTGATGAGAAGGAGTAGCTTATGCAAGATATTCTCAGGTGAAAAACAATGATGAGAAGGAATAGCTTATACAAGATATTCTCAGGTGAAAAACATTATTGACAAGGAGTAGCTTATACTAGATATTCTTAGGTGAAGAACATTGATGAGAAGGAGTAGATGATAGAGGATATTCTTAGGTGAAAAACATTGATGAGAAGGAGTAGCTTATACAAGATATTCTCAGGTAAAAAACCTTGATGAGAAGAAGTAGCTTATACAAGATATTCTGAGGTGAAAAACATTGATGAGAAGGAGTAGCTTATACAATATATTCTCAGGTAAAAATCATTGATGAGAAGGAGTAGCTATACAAGATATTCTCAATTGAAAAACATTGATGAGAAGGAGTAGCTGATACAGGATATTCTCAAGTGAAAAACATTGATGAGAAGTAGTAGCTCATAAAAGATTTTCTTAGGTGAAAAACATTTATGAGAAGGAGTAGCTTATACAAGATATTCTCAGGTGAAAAACATCGATGAGAAGGTGTAACTTATACAAGATATTCTCAGGTAAAAAACAGTGATGAGAAGGAGTAGCTTATGCAAGATATTCTCAGGTGAAAACCAATGATGAGAAGGAATAGCTTATACAAGATATTCTAAGGTGAAAAACATTATTGAGAAGGAGTAGCTTATACAAGATATTCTTAGGTGAAAAACATTGATGATAAGGAGTAGCTTATACAAGATATTCTCAAGTGAAAAACATTGATGAGAAGGAGTAGATGATACAGGATTTTCTCAGGTGAAATACATTGATGAGAAGGAGTAGCTCATAAAATATAATCTTAGGTGAAAAATATTTATGAGAAGGAGTAGCTTATACAAGATATTTTCAGGTGAAAAACATTGATGAGAAGGAGTAGCTTATATAAGATAATCTACGGTGAAAATGATTTATGAGAAGGAGTAGCTTATATAAGATATTCTCAGGTGAAAAATATTGATGAGAAAGAGTAGCTTATACTTGATAAGCTCACGTGAAAAACATTGATGAGAAGGAGTAGCTTATACAAGATATTCTTAGGTGAAAAACATCGATGAGAAGGTGTAACTTATACAAGATATTCGCAGGTGAAAAATATTAATGAGAAGGAGTAGCTTATACAAGATATTCTCACGTGAAAAACATTGATGAGGAGGAGTAGCTTATACAAGATATTCTCAGGTGAAAAACATTGATAAGAAGGAGTAACTTATACAAGATATAATCAGGAGAAAAACATTGATGAGAAGGAGTAGCTTATACATGATATTCTTAGGTGAAAAACATTGATGAGAAGGAGTAGCTTATACAAGATATTCTCACGTAAAAAACCTTGATGAGAAGGAGTAGCTTATACAAGATATTCTCTTGTGAAAAACATTGATGAGAAGGAGTAGCTTATAAAAGATATTCTTAGGTGAAAAACATCGATGATAAGGAGTAGCTTATACAAGATATTCTCAAGTGAAAAACATTGATGAGAAGGAGTAGATGATACAGGATTTTCTCAGGTGAAATACATTGATGAGAAGGAGTAGCTCATAAAATATAATCTTAGGCGAAATATATTTATGAGAAGGAGTAGCTTATACAAGATATTTTTAGGTGAAAAACATTGATGAGAAGGAGTAGCTTATACAAGATAATCTACGGTGAAAATGATTAAGAGAAGGAGTAGCTTATATAAGATATTCTTAGGTGAAAAATATTGATGAGAAGGAATAGCTTATACAAGATAAGCTCACGTGAAAAACATTGATGAGAAGGAGTAGCTTATACAAGATATTCTTAGGTGAAAAACATCGATGAGAAGGTGTAACTTATACAAGATATTCTCAGGTGAAAAACAGTGATGAGAAGGAGTAGCTTATACAAGATATTCTCAGGTGAAAAACAATGATGAGAAGGAGTAGCTTATTCAAGATATTCTCAGGTGAAAAATATAAATGATAAGGACTAACTTATGAAACATATTCTAAGGTGAAAAAGATTGATGAGAAGGAGTAGCTTATACAAGATATTCTCAGGTGAAAAAAATTGATTAGAAGGAGTAACTTCTACAAGCTATTCTCAGGTGAAAAACATTATTCACAAGGAGTAGCTTATACAAGATATTCTTAGGTGAAGAACATTGATGAGAAGGAGTAGCTGATAGAGGATATTCTTAGGTGAAAAACATTGATGAGAAGGAGTAGCTTATACAAGATAATCTACGGTGAAAATGATTAAGAGAAGGAGTAGCTTATATAAGATATTCTTAGGTGAAAACTATTGATGAGAAGGAATAGCTTATACAAGATAAGCTCACATGAAAAACATTGATGAGAAGGAGTAGCTCATACAAGATATTCTTAGGTGAAAAACATCGATGAGAAGGTGTAACTTATACAAGATATTCTCAGGTGAAAAACAGTGATGAGAAGGAGTAGCTTATACAAGATATTCTCAGGTGAAAAACAATGATGAGAAGGAGTAGCTTATTCAAGATATTCTCAGGTGAAAAATATAAATGATAAGGACTAACTTATGAAACATATTCTAAGGTGAAAAAGATTGATGAGAAGGAGTAGCTTATACAAGATATTCTCAGGTGAAAAAAATTGATTAGAAGGAGTAACTTCTACAAGCTATTCTCAGGTGAAAAACATTATTCACAAGGAGTAGCTTATACAAGATATTCTTAGGTGAAGAACATTGATAAGAAGGAGTAGCTGATAGAGGATATTCTTAGGTGAAAAACATTGATGAGAAGGAGTAGCTTATACAAGATATTCTCAGGTAAAAAACCTTTATGAGAAGGAGTAGCTTATACAAGATATTCTCAGGTGAAAAACATTGATGAGAAGGAGTAGCTGATACAATATATTCTCTGGTGAAAATCATTGATTTGGAGTAGTAGCTTATACAAGATATTCTCAAGTGAAAAACATTGATGAGAAGGAGTAGCTGATACAGGATATTCTCCGGTGAAAAACATTGATGAGAAGGAGTAGCTCATAAAAGATTTTCTTAGGTGAAAAACATTGATGAGAAGGAGTAGCTTATACAAGATATTTTCAGGTTAAAAACATTGATGAGAAGTAGTAGATTATACAAGATAATCTCAGGTGAAAATCGTTTATGAGAAGTAGTAGCTTAGACAAGATATTTTAAGGTGAAAAACATCGATGAGAAGGTGTAACTTATACAAGATATTCTCATGTGAAAAACAGTGATGAGAAGGAGTAGCTTATGCAAGATATTCTCAGGTGAAAAAGAATGATGAGAAGGAATAGCTTATACAAGATATTCTCAGGTGATAAACATTATTGAGAAGGAGTAGCTTATACAAGATGTTCTTAGGTGAAAAACATTGATGAGAAGGAGTAGCTGATAGAAGATATTCTTAGGTTAAAAACATTGATGAGAAGGAGTAGCTTATACAAGATATCCTCAGATGAAAAACATTGATGAGAAGGAGTAGCTTATAAAAGATATTCTTAGGTGAAAAACATCGATGATAAGGAGTAGCTTATACAAGATATTCTCAAGTGAAAAACATTGATGAGAAGGAGTAGATGATACATGATTTTCTCAGGTGAAATACATTGATGAGAAGGAGTAGCTCATAAAATATAATCTTAGGTGAAAAATATTTATGAGAAGGAGTAGCTTATACAAGATATTTTAAGGTGAAAAACATTGATGAGAAGGAGTAGCTTATACAAGATAATCTACGGTGAAAATGATTTATGAGAAGGAGTAGCTTATATAAGATATTTTCAGGTGAAAAATATTGATGTGAAAGAGTAGCTTATACAAGATAAGCTCACGTGAAAAACATTGATGAGAAGGAGTAGCTTATAGAAGATATTCTTAGGTGAAAAACATCGATGAGAAGGTGTAACTTATACAAGATATTCGCAGGTGAAAAACATTAATGAGAAGGAGTAGCTTATACAAGATATTCTCAGGTGAAAAACATTGATGAGGAGGAGTAGCTTATACAAAATATTCTCAGGTGAAAAACATTGATAAGAAGGAGTAACTTATACAAGATATAATCAGGTGAAAAACATTGATGAGAAGGAGTAGCTTATACAGGATATTCTTAGGTGAAAAACATTGATGAGAAGAAGTAGCTTATACAAGATATTCTCACGTAAAAAACCTTGATGAGAAGGAGTAGCTTATACAAGATATTCTCTTCTGAAAAACATTGATGAGAAGGAGTAGCTTATAAAAGATATTCTTAGGTGAAAAACATCGATGATAAGGAGTAGCTTATACAAGATATTCTCAAGTGAAAAATATTGATGAGAAGGAGTAGATGATACAGGATTTTCTCAGGTGAAATACATTGATGAGAAGGAGTAGCTCATAAAATATAATCTTAGGCGAAATATATTTATGAGAAGGAGTAGCTTATACAAGATATTTTCAGGTGAAAAACATTGATGAGAAGGAGTAGCTTATACAAGATAATCTACGGTGAAAATGATTTATGAGCAGGAGTAGCTTATATAAGATATTCTTAGGTGAAAAATATTGATGAGAAGGAGTAGCTTATACAAGATAAGCTCACGTGAAAAAGATTGATGAGAAGGAGTAGCTTATACAAGATATTCTTAGGTGAAAAACATCGATGAGAAGGTGTAACTTATACAAGATATTCTCAGGTGAAAAACAGTGATGAGAAGGAGTAGCTTATACAAGATATTCTGAGGTGAAAAACAATGATGAGAAGGAGTAGCTTATTCAAGATATTCTCAGGTGAAAAATATAAATGATAAGGACTAACTTATGAAACATATTCTAAGGTGAAAAAGATTGATGAGAAGGAGTAGCTTATACAAGATATTCTCAGGTAAAAAAAATTGATTAGAAGGAGTAACTTCTACAGGATATTCTCAGGTGAAAAACATTATTGAGAAGGAGTAGATTATACAAGATATTCTTAGGTGAAAAATATTGATGAGAAAGAGTAGCTTATACAAGATATTCTCAGGTGAAAAACATTAATAAGACGGAGTAGCTTATACAAGATATTCTTAGGTGAAAAAACTTAATCAGAAGGAGTAGTTGATACAAGATATTCTCATGTGAAAAACATTGATGAGAAGGAGTAGCTTATAAAAGATATTCTCAAGTGAAAAACATTGATTATAAGGAGTAGCTTATACGAGATATTGTCACGTGAAAAACATTGATGAGAAGTATCTTATACAAGATATTCTCAGGTGAAAAATAATGATGAGATGGAGTAGCTTATACAAGATATTATTAGGTGAAAAATATTGATGAGAAGGAGTAGCTTATACAAGATATTCTCAGGTGAAAACATTGATGAGAAGGAGTAACTTATACAAGTTATTATAAGGTGAAATTTTTTGATGAGTTGGAGTAGCTTATACAAGATACAATTAGGTGAAAAACATTGATGAGAAGGAGTAGCTTATACAAGATATTCTCAGGTAAAAAACCTTGATGTGAAGGAGTAGCTTATTCAAGATATTCTCATGTGAAAAACATTAATGAGAAGGAGTAGCTTATACAAGATATTCTCAGGTGAACAACATTGATGATAAGGAGTAGCTTATTCAAGATATTCTCAAGTGAAAAAAATTGATGAGAAGGAGTAGATGATACAGGATATTCTCAGGTGAAAAACATTGATGAGAAGGAGTAGCTCATAAAAGATAATCTTAGGTGAAAAACATTTATGAGAAGGAGTAGCTTATACAAGATATTTTCAGGTGAAAAAATTGATGAGAAGGAATAGCTTATACAAGATAATCTACGGTGAAAATGATTTATGAGAAGGAGTAGCTTATATAAGATATTTTCAGGTGAAAAATATTAATGTTGTCACGACTGGAATCTAGACCCCAGACGAGACCGGCGTCGTTGACCTCTCAAAGGTCGCAAACAAGCCTACTTACGTCATTTTTACTTTACATAGGTTAATTTTAGCGGAAAATTTGAAACTTTTTGTTTCCTAACATACTTATAAAACCATTCTCATTAATATGTAATTGTTCACCATCAACTATCTAACATTAAGAGATAAGCAACTGAAAGAAATAGATCAATTCTTATTAAGTGTATAATTGCCAAAATGGCACCAATACATAGTCTGAATAAAAACAGGAAAGAAACGCTAGTGGAACATGCTCCACTAGCTCAACTCTAAATCTAAGCTAGAATATAAAACAGTAGCATCCTCGAAAGCATGAGGACCTACCAATCCGGATGAATGTTGGACGTCCAGATAACTGCAACGATGATCTTGTAGCTCTATCGTCCACCTGTGCCCGCACCTAAAATGTAGAGTTTGTATAGGGTTAGTACACACTTGTACTAAGTATGGGTATATGCAAGCACACACCAAGGACATGCATTAGAAAAGATAGTTCTTTCCTAACAACATGATTATTGGAAGTCAAGTCAGTGGACTTGCCAAATTAAGATTAGGAAAGTTTCCAAATTTGGATTAGGAAAGTCAATGAGCTTTCCAAATTTGGATTAGGAAAGTCAGTGAGCTTTCCAGATTTGGACTAGAAAAGTTATGCCAAGAGAATAACATACATCATCATACATTTCACATTTGCACACAACACATAAAATTTACACATAGCACATATCATATAGCATACAACACATTTTGCATGTAGCACATAACTTCTTTAATGTCATTCATTCATATGCCATGAGACCTTGGAATCATGGACTTAACATTAAGACCTCCCAGAAATGAGGGCTCAACAGATGGGACCTCAACTAGGGAGTCTTCATTAGCAAACACAGAGTCTGCTTTGTTGATTCATACGTACTCTATTTAATTTCATTCATAGGCCAGTGTAAACACCAGCTATACCTAGGATGTAGTTTAAGACTTTCATTAGGTTCGTTGTGCAATGACCAAGAATGACCTAATGTCATTACTTGAATCTAACTCACCTTTTGATTATCCTATCCTAACACCTTTGGTATCATTCATTTCATTATGTGCATCATTTGAGGCTAGCCTCATTCATTCATTGGGAACTTTAACTTTAACTGATATAGATCATGTGAGCATCATGAAATCCAGTGTCTCCCCCACACCGAAAAGAGGTGGAATCACCAGCCAAAGTGACCCAAAACATGCTAGCAAACATGGGAATCTAACCCCGGCAGATCCCTATATTGGCAGTATATGTTCAAAGACTAGGAGATACAAGGATACCCATACCCGGCATGTCGGACAGCCTCATCTCATGAGAGTTACGTGAACCTCCGCCCTTCCCGAAAGAAGGCATCACCGCTCATAGCTAGTCTATCGGTGCTTAGTATAAAGTTCAATTACATTCATCTCATACGATATGGAAGCTGGCTTCTAGTATGAGGACATCATAGCTCATTAGATGATTTCTCATCTCATCATTAGTATTAAGTGTGTTAAGCTCAATACTTTCATTAGAGTGTTCATAGAGACTGGTCTCTTCATTATCTTACACTCTCATAGGTGAGTACGTTTTGGTAACATTTACTTAGGCTCATTTGATATTGCTCTCATCTTTTATATTAGCCTCATATCATGCTGTCACCACATTCATTAACATTAGCACATTCTCTCTTCATAATTACTCACCCCTTTTTACGTTAATGTTCACTTTATCATATGCCAATGCACTTGGCCATTTAGTGTGTTTCACACTTTTACTTAACCCTTCTAGGGTTTTATCATTTCATTTTTCATTTCATCATTTCATTGTTCATTTCATCATTTCATTGTTCATTTCATCATTTCATTGTTCATTTCATCATTTCATTGTTCATTTCATCATATGCCAATGCACTTGGCCATTTAGTGTATTTACACTCATACTTAACCCTTCTAGGGTTTCATCATTTCATTACATCCATCTTAGGATCACTTACGTTTAAACGTATATTAGACTTATGTGTCCATATATACAAGCCATGAGGCTTCATTCATATATCGTTTAAGTGATTCATATCTTCCTAAGATTATGTGATACAAGACTTATGCATCTTGTATGTATGCCAGGATCTCGATTTCAATCTAAGTAGGTGGCATTATTCTTGAACATTTAATTCACATATGACTTATGTATCAATACGGAATTTGGGGCAAAGGAAACCTATTTCGAATCCCTTGGACAACACTTAATCTTATTTTAAACTTGACAATTGCCTTTTTCAGATTTGGGAGACCCTAGTTCGATTCCCATCAACCTCATAACATTTCCTTTCTTTTTCTCCTCTCCTTTTTCGTTTAAGTCAAGGAGGTTGTGGGTTCAATCCTCCACAAGCTCATTATTTTTATTTTAATTTATCTCTTAACTTTCTCACCTATCCAAGAGGTTGTGGGTTCAATCCCCACTCTCCACATTTATTTTCTACTTTATTTTTCTCCTAACTCTCTCATCCATTCAAGAGGTTGTGGGTTCAATCCCCACTCACCACATCTATTTTTCCTTGCATTTTTCTCACGAAGTTTTTATGAAATTTTCATTTAGTGAGGTCATGGGTTCAATCCCCAATGACCTCACATTTTTAAAAAAAATTTAAACGAAGCTCATTTTCTTAAAAATTGGCCGAGACTACAATTTCCAACAGGCTGGAAATTTAGTCTCTTCCAATACATTTTTGTCTTAATCTTTTGTTGATTTTTTTGTAGCTTTCATGTAATGATGTCTTGGATTCAATCCTTACTAATTTCACTTATTTTACATTCATTTTTCATTGCATTTTGTACCACTTTGTTTGGCTGAACCCAACCTATCAAATCCTGGAAATTTGTTCACTATTTTCAGCTTCTTTTTATCATCATTCATACGTTAATTCTTCAGGCATTTCGTGGATCATTTGGTGCATCTTTAAGTGTAATCTTTTTATGATTATATTCAGCGAATAATTACCATTACATCCAGAAACATTACACCACTTTTACACCTCATGATTTACACAAACATTCGCACATAAAATTCAACCGTAAAAACATATCATTTTTCACATACTTTCGGTTGACATAACTTAACATGCTTACAATTCTAAACTCATAATCATGAACACATTATCATTAACATCAATCTTCATACTTAAACTACCAGCAAACATACCCAACCTACGATTCATTGGGAGCTAGTGACAGGGACATGCAACGGGAACAATCCTAGTTTTCGGATTAGAATTTACTAAATCTTAAGGGGTCTCTTGGGAAAGGGACCAAGAGAGAAGAAAACCCATACCTTTTATGTAGTTCAAACCTTGACTTGCTGCCCAAACATTTCTAAAAAGCACGTTCAAATCCCCTCAGCTTCAACACCAATTCGACGGAATAATCCTCCCTCTTGCGTAACGTTTTTTATTAGTTGTGTTTTTGTAATTTTCGTTGTGAGTTCTTCAAGTGTGAATAACTTTGGTTTACCAACTGATTTTGAAGTTATTTTAGCAGAGAAAAACGTGAGTGAAAGAATGGGAGAGTTTGAGCGTGAGAGTTGAGAGATAGACGTGAGAGAGAGGGAGTCATATTAGGCTTAGGAGTCTAGTTTAGGACTTAGTCAAATAAGGTTTAGTTAATTATTAAAAATCTGATTTTTATTTTTATTTAAAGTCAGGTAATGAATAATAATTATTAATTAATTACATTAATTCAATAGCTTAAATAAAAATCACATAAATGCATTGCTTCCACCTAGGTTCGAGCCCGGGTGGAGCAATACTTAACTTCAAGAGCTCCATTTCGTCTCTCTCTCTCCAATTTGCCCCTCCACCTTATTAAATAATTAATTAAATATATATTTAGGATAATTACTATATTACCCTTAGCCTGGTAAAAGACCATTTTACCCCTAGACCCTCAAAACTTAAGATTTCCTCTCTTTAAGTCCGGTAAAGACTCCTTCGAGTAAATCTTCGTATTCGAGAGACCTACATGGTTGGTCCCAACCTTTACAAACTCAATTAACTCCCCAAGTTAGTTGGCTTGGTTTTATCAAGGGTTCTGAGGTATGGTGCTACGCGCATCAATCCGCGTGAACCCTTGTCTAATCATAGGCATTCTTGACACACTAAGCATTTCTTATCTTATCCATTTTCAGGGTTGTTACATTATCCCCTCTTTAGGAACATTCATCCCCGAATGACACTACTAGCTATCTAGAGTAATGACAGTTAGATCATAACATAGTTACTATACACAATCAAGCAATAGCAATAAAAAATGGAGAGATAAGGAAACTTAGACTTAAAAGTAGGAAGTCTAACCTCAAGGGCTGAATAGATGAGGGTAGCGGGATCTCATGTCGGCCTTGGCCTCCCACGTAGCACCCTAAACAAGATGATTCCTCCACAATACCTTCACTGTGGCAATTTCCTTGTATACTCTATCAGCTCTTAAATTTCCTCCCATTCGGACAATCCTTCATAATGTGACCCGGTTTGCCACAACTATAACATCATTAGGGTCCATCATACATTCTCCTCCATGCATTATGCCACACTTCCTATTAGGTGGCCTGTCCTGGGCTGTAAAGTCTTACGAACTTCAGAGAGTAATCCCTGACTGATATCGAGCCCTGTTTAAGGTTGATGAATTTCTCAACCTTGGTCTCCTTCATTTATCTGGGAAAGAACTGCTCTAGAGTATCCATCTTGAAAAGATTCCAAGTAATAGGACCTCCTCCTAAGGCCTTGCTATCCTGTCACACCTTATACCAGGATTGACCTACATCCTTTAGCTGGTAGGATGTCAACTCAGACTTCTTCACATCAATCAAACCCAACAGCCTAAGCTTGTAAAGTGCTATCTTGGGCCATTTATACCAACGTTGTTCTTACTTCATCATCTGTCAACCCATCTGGGTTAACATGCATCTCTATTCCAGTAGCTGGATCATGGGGGAAAATTTGGATTACCCCAGCAGCTGCTCCTCCAATATCTCTGCCTGCTTTTCTCCTTGTATTCATCTTTCGGAAACTTCAAGAGTTGATGTTAGACACGCTCATAACACCAAGAAAATCAGACATTAGGAAAAGCACGATAATATCAGAAGAAGGGAAATTTTCCTACGCATCATGCAGTCTCTAATTCAGGATAGTGGTGCACTTCACTACCATGACTTAGAAACTACTCAATGTGGTTAATGTGAACTAAATATTCTCAGAATTTAACCAAGTGCTCTGATACCAACTTTGTCATGACTGGAATCTAGACCCCAGACGAGACCGGCGTCGTTGACCTCTCAGAGGTCGCAAACAAGCCTACTTACGTCATTTTTACTTTACATAGGTTAATTTTAGCGGAAAATTTGAAACTTTTTATCTCCTAACATACTTATAAAACCATTCTCATTAATACGTAATTGTTCACCATCAACCATCTAACATTAAGAGATAAGCAACTGAAAGAAATAGATCAATTATTATTAAGTGTATAATTGCCAAAATGGCACCAACACATAGTCTGAATAAAAACATGAAAGAAACGCTAGTGGAACATGCTCCACTAGCTCAACTCTAAATCTAAGCTAGAATATAAAACAGTAGCATCCTCGGAAGCATGAGGACCTACCAATCCGGATGAATGCTGGACGTCTGGATAACTGCAACGATGATCCTGTAGCTCTATCGACCACCTGTGCCCGCACCTAAAATGTAGAGTTTGTATAGGGTTAGTACACACTTGTACTAAGTATGGGTATATGCAAGCACACACCAAGGACATGCATTAGAAAAGATAGCTCTTTCCTAACAACATGATTATTGGAAGTCAAGTCAGTGGACTTGCCAAATTAAGATTAGGAAAGTTTCCAAATTTGGATTAGGAAAGTCAATGAGCTTTCCAAAATTGGATTAGGAAAGTCAGTGAGCTTTCCAGATTTGGAATAGAAAACTTATGCCAAGAGAATAACATACATCATCATACTTTTCACATTTGCACACAACACATAAAATTTACACATAGCACATATCATATAGCATACAACACATTTTGCATGTAGCACATAACTTCTTTAATGTCATTCATTCATATGCCATGAGACCTTGGAATCATGGACTTAACATTAAGACCTCCCAGAAATGAGGGCTCAAAAGATGGGACCTGAACTAGGGAGTCTTCATTATCAAACACAGAGTCTGCTTTGTTCATTCATACGTACTCTATTTCATTTCATTCATAGGCCAGTGTAAACACCAGCTATACCTAGGATGTAGTTTAAGACTTTCATTAGGTTCGTTGTGCAATGACCAAGAATGACCTAATGTCATTACTTGAATCTAACTCACCTTTTGATTATCCTATCCTAACACCTTTGGTATCATTCATTTCATTATGTGCATCATTGGAGGCTGGCCTCATTCATTCATTGGGAACTTTAACTTTAACCGACTTAGATCATGTGAGCATCATGAAATCCAGTGTCTCCCCCACACCGAAAAGAGGTGGAATCACCGGCCAAAGTGACCCAAAACATGCTAGCGTACATGGGAATCGAACCCCGCCAGATCCCTATATTGGCAGTATAGGTTCGAAGACTAGGAGATACAAGGAGACCCATACCCGGCATGCCGGATAGTCTCATCTCATGAGAGTTACGTGAACCTCCGTCTTTCCCGAAAGAAGGCATCACACTCATAGTTAGTCTATCGGTGCTTAATATAAAGTTCCATTACATTCATCTCATACGTTATGGAAGCTAGCTTCTAGTATGAGGACATCATAGCTCATTAGATGATTTCTCATCTCATCATTAGTATTAAGTGTGTTAAGCTCAATACTTTCATTAGAGTGTTCATAGAGACTGGTCTATTCATTATCTTACACTCTCATAGGTGAGTACGTTTTGGTAACATTTACTTAGGCTCATTTGAGATTGCTCTCATCTTTTATATTAGCCTCATATCATGCTGTCACCACATTCATTAACATTAGCACATTCGCTCTTCATAATTACTCACCCCTTTTTACGTGAATGTTCACTTCATCATATGCCAATGCACTTGGCCATTTAGTGTGTTTCACACTTTTACTTAACCCTTCTAGGGTTTTATCATTTCATTTTTCATTTCATCATTTCATTGTTCATTTCATCATTTCATTGTTCATTTCATCATTTCATTGTTCATTTCATCATATGCCAATGCACTTGGCCATTTAGTGTATTTACACTCATACTTAACCCTTCTAGGGTTTCATCATTTCATTACATCCATCTTAGGATCACTTACTTTTAAACGTATGTTAGACTTATGTGTCCTTACATACAAGCCATGAGGCTTCATTCATATATCGTTTAAGTGATTCATATCATCCTAAGATTATGTGATACAAGACTTATGCATCTTGTATGTATGCCAAGATCTCGATTTCAATCTAAGTAAGTGGCATTATTCTTGAACATTTAATTCACGTATGACTTATGTATCAATACGGAATTTGGGGCAAAGGAACCCTATTTCGAATCCCTTGGACAACACTTAATCTTATTTTAAACTTGACAATTGCCTTTTTCAGATTTGGGAGACCCTAGTTCGATTCCCATCAACCTCATAACATTTCCTTTCCTTTTCTCCTCTCCTTTTTCGTTTAAGTCAAGGAGGTTGTGGGTTCAATCCTCCACAAGCTCATTATTTTTATTTTAATTTATCTCTTAACTTTCTCACCTATCCAAGAGGTTGTGGGTTCAATCCCCACTCTCCACATTTATTTTCTACTTTATTTTTCTCCTAACTCTCTCATCCATTCAAGAGGTTGTGGGTTCAATCCCCACTCACCACATCTATTTTTCCTTGCATTTTTCTCACGAAATTTTTATGAAATTTTCATTTAGTGAGGTCATGGGTTCAATCCCCAATGACCTCACATTTTTAAAAAAAATTTAAACGAAGCTCATTTTCTTAAAAATTGGCCGAGACTACAATTTCCAACAGGCTGGAAATTTAGTCTCTTCCAATACATTTTTGTCTTAATCTTTTGTTGATCTTTTTGTAGCTTTCATGTAATGATGTCTTGGATTCAATCCTTACTAATTTCACTAATTTTACATTCATTTTTCATTGCATTTTGTACCACTTTGTTTGGCTGAACCCAACCTATCAAATCCTGGAAATTTGTTCACTATTTTTAGCTTCTTTTTATCATCATTCATACGTTAATTCTTAAGGGATTTCGTGGATCATTTGGTGCATATTTAAGTGTAATCTTTTTATGATTATATTCATCCAAGAATTACCATTACATCCAGCAACATTACACCACTTTTACACCTCATGATTTACACAAACATTTGAACATAAAATTCAACCATAAAAACATATCATTTTTCACATACTTTCGGTTGACATAACTTAACATGCTTACAATTCTAAACTCATAATCATGAACACATTATCATGAACATCAATATTCATACTTAAACTACCAGCAAGCATACCCAACCTACGATTCATTGGGAGCTAGTGACAGGGACATGCAACGGGAACAATCCTAGTTTTCGGATTAGAATTTACTAAATCTTAAGGGGTCTCTTGGGAAAGGGACCAAGAGAGAAGAAAACCATACCTTTTATGTAGTTCAAACCTTGACTTGCTGCCCAAACATTTCTAAAAATCACGTTCAAATCCCCTCAGCTTCAACACCAATTCGACGGAATAATCCTCCCTCTTGCGTAACGTTTTTTATTAGTTGTGTGTTTGTAATTTTCGTTGTGAGTTCTTCAAATATGAAGAACTTTGGTTTACCAACAGATTTTGAAGTTATTTTGGCAGAGAAAAACGTGAGTGAAAGAATGGGAGAGTTTGAGCGTGAGAGTTGAGAGAGAGACGTGAGAGAGAGGGAGTCATATTAGGCTTAGGAGTCTAGTTTAGGACTTAGTCAAATAAGGTTTAGTTAATTATTAAAAATCTGATTTTTATTTTTATTTTAATTCAGCTAATGAATAATAATTATTAATTAATTACATTAATTCAATAGCTTAAATAAAAATCACATAAATTCATTGCTTCCACCTAGGTTCGAGCCCGGGTGGAGCAATACTTAACTTCAAGAGCTCCATTTCGTCTCTCTCTCTCCAATTTGCCCCTCCACCTTATTATATAATTAATTAAATATATATTTAGGATAATTACTATATTACCCTTAGCCTGGTAAAAGACCATTTTACCCCTAGACCCTCAAAACTTAAGATTTCCTCTCTTTAAGTCCGATAAAGACTCCTTCTAGTAAATCTTCGTATTCGAGAGACCTACATGGTTGGTCCCAACCTTTCCAAGCTCAATTAACTCCCCAAGTTAGTTGGATTGGTTTTATCAAGGGTTCTGAGGTCTGGTTCTACGCGCATCAATCCGCGTGAACCCTGGTCTAATCATAGGCATTCTTGACACACTAAGCATTTCTTATCTTATCCATTTTCAGGGTTGTTACATTATCCCCCCCTTAGAACATTCGTCCCCGAATGACACTACTAACTATATAGCGTAATGACAGTCAGATCATAACATAGTTACTGTACACAATCAAGCAATAGCAACAAAAAATGGAGAGATAAGGAAACTTAGACTTAAGAGTAGGAAGTCTAACCTCAAGGGTTGAATAGATGAGGGTAGCGGGATCTCATGTCGGCCTTGGCCTCCCACGTAGCACCCTCAACAAGATGATTCCTCCACAATACCTTCACTGTGGCAATCTTGTTGTATACTATATCTGCTCTTACATTTCCTCCCATTCGGACAATCCTTCATAATGTGACCCGGTTTACCACAACTATAACATCATTAGGGTCCATCATAAATTCTCCTCCATGCATTATGCCACACTTCCTATTAGGTGGCCTCTCCTGGGCTGTAAAGTCTTACGAACTTCAGGGAGTAATCCCTGACTGATATCGAGCCCTGCTTAAGGTTGATGAATTTCTCAACCTTGGTCTCCTTCATTTATCTGGGAAAGAACTGCTCTAGAGTATCCATCTTGAAAAGACTCCAAGTAATAGGACCTCCTCCTAAGGACTTGCTATACTGTCACACCTTATACCAGGATTGACCTACATCCTTTAGCTGGTAGGATGTCAACTCAGACTTCTTCACATCAATCAAACCCAACAGCCTGAGCTTGTAAAGTGCTATCTTGGGCCATTTATACCAAGGTTGTTCTTACTTCATCATCTGTCAACCCATCTGGGTTAACATGCATCTCTATTCCAGTAGCTGGATCCTGGGGGAAAACTTGGATTACCCCAGCAGCTGCTCCTCCAATATCTCCGCCTGCTTTTCTCCTTGTATTCATCTTTCGAAAACTTCAAGAGTTGATGTTAGACACGCTCATAACACCAAGAAAATCAGACATTAGGAAAAGCACGATAAGATTAGAAGAAGGGAAATTTTCCTACGCATCATGCAGTCTCTAATTCAGGATAGTGGTGCACTTCACTACCATGACTTAGAAACTACTCAATGTGGTTGATGTGAACTAAATATTCTCAGAATTTAACCAAGTGCTCTGATACCAACTTTTTCATGACTGGAATCTAGACCACAGACGAGACCGGCGACGTTGACCTCTCAGAGGTCGCAGACAAGCCTACTTACGTCATTTTTACTTTACATAGGTTAATTTTAGCGGAAAATTTGAAACTTTTTGTTTCCTAACATACTTATAAAACCATTCTCATTAATACGTAATTGTTCACCATCAACCATCTAACATTAAGAGATAAACAACTGAAAGAAATAGATCAATTGTTATTAAGTGTATAATTGCCAAAATGGCACCAATACATAGTCTGAATAAAAACAGGAAAGAAACGCTAGTGGAACATGCTCCACTAGCTCAACTCTAAATCTAAGCTAGAATATAAAACAGTAGCATCCTCGAAAGCATGAGGACCTACCAATCCGGATGAATGCTGGACGTCCGGATAACTGCAACGATGATCCTGTAGCTCTATCGTCCACCTGTGCCCGCACCTAAAATAGTAGAGTTTGTATAGGGTTAGTACACACTTGTACTAAGTATGGGTATATGCAAGCACACACCAAGGACATGCATTAGAAAAGATAGCTCTTTCCTAACAACATGATTATTGGAAGTCAAGTCAGTGGACTTGCCATATTAAGATTAGGAAAGTCAATGAGCTTTCCAAATTTGGATTAGGAAAGTCAGTGAGCTTTCCAGATTTGGAATAGAAAACTTATGCCAAGAGAATAACATACATCATCATACTTTTCACATTTGCACACAACACATAAAATTTACACATAGCACATATCATATAGCATACAACACCTTTTGCATCTAGCGCATAACTTCTTTAATGTCATTCATTCATATGCCATGAGACCTTGGAATCATGGACTTAACATTAAGACCTCCCAGAAATGAGGGCTCAACAGATGGGACCTGAACTAGGGAGTCTTCATTAGCAAACACAGAGTCTGCTTTGTTCATTCATACGTACTCTATTTCATTTCATTCATAGGCCAGTGTAAACACCAGCTATACCTAGGATGTAGTTTAAGACTTTCATTAGGTTCGTTGTGCAATGACCAAGAATGACCTAACGTCATTACTTGAATCTAACTCACCTTTTGATTATCCTATCCTAAAACCTTTGGTATCATTCATTTCATTATGTGCATCATTGGAGGCTGGCCTCATTCATTCATTGGGAACTTTAACTTTAACCGACTTAGATCATGTGAGCATCATGAAATCCAGTGTCTTCCACACACCGAAAAGAGGTGGAATCACCGGCCAAAGTGACCCAAAACATGCTAGCGTACATGGGAATCGAACCCCGCCAGATCCCTATATTGGCAGTATAGGTTCGAAGACTAGGAGATACAAGGAGACCCATACCCGGCATGCCGGACAGTCTCATCTCATGAGAGTTACGTGAACCTCCGCCTTTCCCGAAAGAAGGCATCACCGCTCATAGTTAGTCTATCGGTGCTTAGTATAAAGTTCCATTACATTCATCTCATACGTTATGGAAGCTGGCTTCTAGTATGAGGACATCATAGCTCATTAGATGATTTCTAATCTCATCATTAGTATTAAGTGTGTTAAGCTCAATACTTTCATTAGAGTGTTCACAGAGACTGGTCTATTCATTATCTTACACTCTCATAGGTGAGTACGTTTTGGTAACATTTACTTAGGCTCATTTTAGATTGCTCTCATCTTTTATATTAGCCTCATAGCATGTTGTCACCACATTCATTAACATTATCACATTCGCTCTTCACAATTACTCACCCCTTTTTACGTGAATGTTCACTTCATCATATGCCAATGCACTTGGCCATTTAGTGTGTTTCACACTTTTACTTAACCCTTCTAGGGTTTTATCATTTCATTTTTCATTTCATCATTTCATTGTTCATTTCATCATTTTATTGTTCATTTCATCATTTCATTGTTCATTTCATCATATGCCAATGCACTTGGCCATTTAGTGTATTTACACTCATACTTAACCCTTCTAGGGTTTCATCATTTCATTACATCCATCTTAGGATCACTTACTTTTAAACGTATGTTAGACTTATGTGTCCATACATACAAGCCATGAGGCTTCATTCATATATCGTTTAAGTGATTCATATCTTCCTAAGATTATGTGATACAAGACTTATGCATCTTGTATGTATGACAAGATCTCGATTTCAATCTAAGTAGGTGGCATTATTCTTGAACATTTAATTCACGTATGACTTATGTATCAATACGGAATTTGGGGCAAAGGAACCCTATTTAGAATCCCTTGGACAACACTTAATCTTATTTTAAACTTGACAATTGCCTTTTTCAGATTTGGGAGACCCTAGTTCGATTCCCATCAACCTCATAACATTTCCTTTCTTTTTCTCCTCTCCTTTTTCGTTTAAGTCAAGGAGGTTGTGGGTTCAATCCTCCACAAGCTCATTATTTTTATTTTAATTTATCTCTTAACTTTCTCACCTATCCAAGAGGTTGTGGGTTCAATCCCCACTCTCGACATTTATTTTCTACTTTATTTTTCTCCTAACTCTCTCATCCATTCAAGAGGTTGTGGGTTCAATCCCCACTCACCACATCTATTTTTCCTTGCATTTTTCTCACAAAATTTTTATGAAATTTTCATTTAGTGAGGTCATGGGTTCAATCCCCAATGACCTCACATTTAAAAAAAAAATTTAAACGAAGCTCATTTTCTTAAAAATTGGCCGAGACTACAATTTCCAATAGGCAGGAAATTTAGTCTCTTCCAATCCATTTTTGTCTTAATCTTTTGTTGATTTTTTTGTAGCTTTCATGTAATGATGTCTTGGATTCAATCCTTATTAATTTCACTTATTTTACATTCATTTTTCATTGCATTTTGTAGCACTTTGTTTGGCTGAACCCAACCTATCAAATCCTGGAAATTTGTTCACTATTTTCAGCTTCTTTTTATCATCATTCATACGTTAATTCTTAAGGCATTTCGTGGATCATTTGGTGCTTCTTTAAGTGTAATCTTTTTATGATTATATTCAGCCAAGAATTACCATTACATCTTGCAACATTACACCACTTTTACACCTCATGATTTACACAAACATTCGAACATAAAATTCAACCATAAAAACATATCATTTTTCACATACTTTCGGTTGACATAACTTAACATGCTTACAATTCTAAACTCATAATCATGAACACATTATCATGAACATCAATCTTCATACTTAAACTACCAGCAAACATACCCAACCTACGATTCATTGGGAGCTAGTGACAGGGACATGCAACGGGAACAATCCTAGTTTTCGGATTAGAATTTACTAAATCTTAAGGGGTCTCTTGGGAAAGGGACCAAGAGAGAAGAAAACCCATACCTTTTATGTAGTTCAAACCTTGACTTGCCACCCAAAACTTTCTCAAAAAATCACGTTCAAATCCCTTCAGCTTCAACACCAATTCGACAGAATAATCCTCCCTCTTGCGTAACGTTTTTTATTAGTTGTGTGTTTGTAATTTTCGTTGTGAGTTCTTCAAGTGTGAAGAACTTTGGTTTACCAACTGATTTTGAAGTTATTTTGGCAGAATAAACGTGAGTGAAAGAATGGGAGAGTTTGAGCGTGAGAGTTGAGAGATAGACGTGAGAGAGAGGGAGTCATATTAGGCTTAGGAGTCTAGTTTAGGACTTAGTCAAATAAGGTTTAGTTAATTATTAAAAATCTGATTTTTATTTTTATTTTAATTCAGCTAATGAATAATAATTATTAATTAATTACATTAATTCAATAGCTTAAATAAAAATCACATAAATTCATTGCTTCCACCTAGGTTCGAGCCCGGGTGGAGCAATACTTAACTTCAAGAGCTCCATTTCGTCTCTCTCTCTCCAATTTGCCCCTCCACCTTATTAAATAATTAATTAAATATATATTTAGGATAATTACTATATTACCCTTAGCCTGGTAAAAGACCATTTTACCCCTAGACCCTCAAAACTTAAGATTTGCTCTCTTTAAGTCCGGTAAAGACTCCTTCTAGTAAATCTTCGTATTCGAGAGACCTACATGGTTGGTCCCAACCTTTCAAAGCTCAATTAACTCCCCAAGTTAGTTGGCTTGGTTTTATCAAGGGTTCTGAGGTCTGGTTCTACGCGCATCAATCCGCGTGAACCCTGGTCTAATCATAGGCATTCTTGACACACTAAGCATTTCTTATCTTATCCATTTTCAGGGTTGTTACATTATCCCCCCCTTAGGAACATATGTCCCCGAATGACACTACTAACTATCTAGCGTAATGACAGTTAGATCATAACATAGTTACTATACACAATCAAGCAATAGCAACAAAAAATGGAGAGATAAGGAAACTTAGACTTAAGAGTAGGAAGTCTAACCTCAAGGGCTTAATAGATGAGGGTAGCGGGATCTCATGTCGGACTTGGCCTCCCACGTAGCACCCTCAACAAGATGATTCCTCCACAATACCTTCACTGTGGCAATCTCCTTGTATACTCTATCAGCTCTTACATTTCCTTCCATTCGGACAATCCTTCATAATGTGACCCAGTTTGCCACAACTATAACATCATTAGGGTCCATCATAAATTCTCCTCCATGCATTATGCCACACTTCCTATTAGGTGGCCTCTCCTGGGCTGTAAAGTCTTACGAACTTCAGGGAGTAATCCCTGACTGATATCGAGCCCTGCTTAAGGTTGATGAATTTCTCAACCTTGGTCTCCTTCATTTATCTGGGAAAGAACTGCTCTAGAGTATCCATCTTGAAAAGATTCCAAGTAATAGGACCTCCTCCTAAGGCCTTGCTATCCTGTCACACCTTATACCAGGATTGACCTACATCCTTTAGCTGGTAGGATGTCAACTCAGACTTTTTCACATCAATCAAACCCAACAGCCTGAGCTTGTAAAGTGCTATCTTGGGCCATTTATACCAAGGTTGTTCTTACTTCATCATCTGTCAACCCATCTGGGTTAACATGCATCTCTATTCCAGTAGCTGGATCCTGGGGGAAAACTTGGATTACCCCAGCAGCTGCTCCTCCAATATCTCCGCCTGCTTTTCTCCTTGTATTCATCTTTCGGAAACTTCAAGAGTTGATGTTAGACACGCTCATAACACCAAGAAAATCAGACATTAGGAAAAGCACGATAATATCAGAAGAAGGGAAATTTTCCTACGCATCATGCAGTCTCTAATTCAGGATAGTGGTGCACTTCACTACCATGACTTAGAAACTACTCAATGTGGTTGATGTGAACTAAATATTCTCAGAATTTAACCAAGTGCTCTGATACCAACTTTGTCATGACTGGAATCTAGACCCCAGACGAGACCGGCGTCGTTGACCTCTCAGAGGTCGCAGACAAGCCTACTTACGTCATTTTTACTTTACATAGGTTAATTTTAGTGGAAACTTTGAAACTTTTTGTTTCCTAACATACTTGTAAAACCATTCTCATTAATACATAATTGTTCACCATGAACCATCTAACATTAAGAGATAAGCAACTGAAAGAAATAGATCAATTATTATTAAGTGTATAATTGCCAAAATGGCACCAATACATAGTCTGAATAAAAACAGGAAAGAAACGCTAGTGGAACATGCTCCACTAGCTCAACTCTAAATCTAAGCTAGAATATAAAACAGTAGCATCCTCGAAAGCATGAGGACCTACCAATCCGGATGAATGCTGGACGTCCGGATAACTGCAACGATGATCCTGTAGCTCTATCGTCCACCTGTGCTTGCACCTCAAATAGTAGAGTTTGTATAGGGTTAGTACACACTTGTACTAAGTATGGGTATATGCAAGCACACACCAAGGACATGCATTAGAAAAGATAGCTCTTTCCTAACAACATGATTATTGGAAGTCAAGTCAGTGGACTTGCAAAATTAAGATTAGGAAAGTTTCCAAATTTGGATTAGGAAAGTCAATGAGCTTTCCAAATTTGGATTAGGAAAGTCAGTGAGCTTTCCAGATTTGGAATAGAAAACTTATGCCAAGAGAATAACATACATCATCATACTTTTCACATTTGCACAAAACACATAAAATTTACACATAGCACATATCATATAGCATACAACACCTTTTGCATCTAGCACATAACTTCTTTAATGTCATTCATTCATATGCCATGAGACCTTGGAATCATGGACTTAACATTAAGACCTCCCAGAAATGAGGGCTCAACAGATGGGACCTGAACTAGGGAGTCTTCATTAGCAAACACAGAGTCTGCTTTGTTCATTCATACGTACTCTATTTCATTTCATTCATAGGCCAGTGTAAACACCAGCTATACCTAGGATGTAGTTTAAGACTTTCATTAGGTTCGTTGTGCAATGACCAAGAATGACCTAATGTCATTACTTGAATCTAACTCACCTTTTGATTATCCTATCCTAACACCTTTGGTATCATTCATTTCATTATGTGCATCATTGGAGGCTGGCCTCATTCATTCATTGGGAACTTTAACTTTAACCGACTTAGATGATATGAGCATCATGAAATCCAGTGTCTCCCCCACACCGAAAAGAGGTGGAATCACCCGCCAAAGTGACCCAAAACATGCTAGCGTACATGGGAATCGAACCCCGCCAGATCCCTATATTGGCAGTATAGGTTCGAAGACTAGGAGATACAAGGAGACCCATACCCGGCATGCCGGACAGTCTCATCTCATGAGAGTTACGTGAACCTCCGCCTTTCCCGAAAGAAGGCATCACCGCTCATAGTTAGTCTATCGGTGCTTAGTATAAAGTTCCATTACATTCATCTCATACGTTATGGAAACTGGCTTCTAGTATTAGGACATCATAGCTCATTAGATGATTTCTCATCTCATCATTAGTATTAAGTGTGTTAAGCTCAATACTTTCATTAGAGTGTTCATAGAGACTGGTCTATTCATTATCTTACACTCTCATAGGTGAGTACGTTTTGGTAGCATTTACTTAGGCTCATTTGAGATTGCTCTCATCTTTTATATTAGCCTCATATCATGTTGTCACCATATTCATTAACATTAGCACATTCGCTCTTCATAATTACTCACCTCTTTTTACGTGAATGTTCACTTCATCATATGCCAATGCACTTGGCCATTTAGTGTGTTTCACACTTTTACTTAACCCTTCTAGGGTTTTATCATTTCATTTTTCATTTCATCATTTCATTGTTCATTTCATCATTTCATTGTTCATTTCATCATTTCATTGTTTATTTCATCATATGCCAATGCACTTGGCCATTTAGTGTATTTACACTCATACTTAACCCTTCTAGGGTTTCATCATTTCATTACATCCATCGTAGGATCACTTACTTTTAAACGTATGTTAGACTTATATGTCCATACATACAAGCCATGAGGCTTCATTCATATATCGTCTAAGTGATTCATATCTTCCTAAGATTATGTGATACAAGACTTATGTATGTATGCCAAGATCTCGATTTCGATCTAAGTAGGTGGCATTATTCTTGAACATTTAATTCACGTATGACTTATGTATCAATACGGAATTTGGGGCAAGGGAACCCTATTTCGAATCCCTTGGACAACACTTAATCTTATTTTAAACCTCATAATTGCCTTTTTCAGATTTGGGAGACCCTAGTTCGATTCCCATCAACCTCATAACATTTCCTTTCTTTTTCTCCTCTCCTTTTTCGTTTAAGTCAAGGAGGTTGTGGGTTCAATCCTCCACAAGCTCATTATTTTTATTTTAATTTATCTCTTAACTTTCTCACCTATCCAAGAGGTTGTGGGTTCAATCCCCACTCTCCACATTTATTTTCTCCTTTATTTTTCTCCTAACTCTCTCATCCATTCAAGAGGTTGTGGGTTCAATCCCCACTCACCACATCTATTTTTCCTTGCATTTTTGTCACGAAATTTTTATGAAATTTTCATTTAGTGAGGTCATGGGTTCAATCCACAATGACCTCACATTTTAAAAAAAAAATTAAACGAAGCTCATTTTCTTAAAAATTGGCCGAGACTACAATTTCCAACAGGCTGGAAATTTAGTCTCTTCCAATCCATTTTTGTCTTAATCTTTTGTTGATTTTTTTGTAGCTTTCATGTAATGATGTCTTGGATTCAATCCTTACTAATTTCACTTATTTTACATTCATTTTTCATTGCATTTTGTACCACTTTGTTTGGCTGAACCCAACCTATCAAATCCTGGAAATTTGTTCACTATTTTGAGCTTCTTTTTATCATCATTCATACGTTAATTCTTAAGGCATTTCATGGATCATTTGGTGCATCTTTAAGTGTAATCTTTTTATGATTATATTCAGCCAAGAATTACCATTACATCCAGCAACATTACACCACTTTTACACCTCATGATTTACACAAACATTCGCACATAAAATTCAACCATGAAAACATATCATTTTTCACATACTTTCGGTTGACATAACTTAACATGCTTACAATTCTAAACTCATAATCATGAACACATTATCATGAACATCAATCTTCATACTTAAACTACCAGCAAACATACCCAACCTTTCCAAGCTCAATTAACTCCCCAAGTTAGTTGGCTTGGTTTTATCAAGGGTTCTGAGGTCTGGTTCTACGCGCATCAATCCGCGTGAACCCTGGTCTAATCATAGGCATTCTTGACACACTAAGCATTTCTTATCTTATGCATTTTCAGGGTTGTTACAAATGTGAAGGAGTAGATTATACCAGATATGCTCACGTAAAAACATTGATGAGAAGGAGTAGCTTATACAAGATATTCTCAGGTGAAACACACCGATGAGAAGGTGTAACTTATACAAGATATTCTCAGCTGAAAAACAGTGATGAGAAGAAGTAGCTTACACAAGATATTCTCAAGTGAAAATCAATGATGAGAAGGAGTAGCTTATTCAAGATATTCTGAGGTGAAAATTATTAATGTGAAGGAATAAATTATGAAACATATTCTAAGGTGAAAAACATTGATGAGAAGAAGTAACTTATACAAGATATTCTCAGGTGAAAAACATTGATGAGAAGGAGTAGCTTCTAAAAGATATTCTCAAGTGAAAAATATTAATTAGAACGAGTAGCTTATACGAGATATTGTCACTTGAAAAACATTAATGAGGAGTAGCTTATACAAGATATTCTCAGGTGAAAACATTGATGAGAAGGAGTAACTTATACAAGTTATTCTAAGGTGAAAAACATTGATAAGAAGGAGTAGCTTATACAAAATATACTCAGGTGAAAACAATGATGTGAAGGAGTAGCTTATACAAGATATTTTCAGGTGAAAAACATTGATGAGAAGGAGTAACTTATACAAGATAATCTACGGTTATTTCTTACCTTAAGGCCAGAAAGATGATATCTAAGGGTTATCTCTATCATCTAGTTCGGGTTAAGGATTCTAGCCTTGAAATCCCAACTCTTGAGTCAGTTCCAGTAGTCTGTGAATTTCCAGAAGTATTTCCAAAAGATCTTCTTGGGATCCCTCACGAAAGGGAAATCGACTTTGGAATTGATCTCCATCCAGATACCCAGCCTATTTCTATTCCTCCTTACAGAATGGCTCCAGCAGAGCTTAAGGAATTGAAAGAGCAGTTGAAAGACCTTCTAGATAAGGGTTTCATCAGACCTAGTATTTCACCATGGGGTGCACCAGTATTGTTCGTAAAGAAGAAAGATGGTTCTCTCAGAATTTGCATTGACTATAGACAGTTGAACAAGGTCACAATCAAGAATAAGTATCCCATCCCCAGGATTTATGACTTGTTTGACCAACTTCAGGGTGCTAGTCATTTCTCAAAGATAGACCTCAGATCGGGTTATCATCAGCTCAGAGTCAGAGATAGTGACATTCCGAAAACAGCCTTCAGAACTCGGTATGGTCATTATGAATTTGTAGTTATGTCGTTTGGACTAACCAATGCTCTTGCAGCTTTCATGGATTTGATGAACAGAGTGTTCAAACAGTACTTGGACTTGTTCGTTATCGTCTTTATTGATGATATCCTCATTTACTCTAGGAGCGAGAAAGAACATGCAAGTCATTTGAGAATTGTTCTACAGACTCTCAAGGATCGCCAGTTATTCGCTAACTTTAGCAAATGTGAGTTTTGGTTGCAATCCGTTGCTTTTCTTGGTCACATTGTATCTAGCGAAGGGATCCACGTAGATTCACAGAAGATAGAAGCAGTGAAACAATGGCCCAGACCTACCTCTGCTACAGATATCAGAAGTTTCTTAGGTCTAGCGGGTTATTACAGGAGGTTCGTGGAAGGATTTTCATCCTTAGCCTCACCATTGACTAGGTTGACTCAGAAGATGGTCAAGTTCCAATGGTCAGATGATTGTGAGAAAAGCTTCGCAGAATTGAAAACTAGATTGACTACAGCTCCTGTCTTGACTATACCAGAGGGTTCATATGGTTATGTGATCTATTGCGATGCATCCAGAGTTGGCCTTGGTTGTGTGTTGATGCAAAGAGATAAGGTTATATCTTATGCCTCTAGACAGCTTAAGGTGCATGAGAAGAACTATCCAACTCATGACCTCGAGCTTGCAGCAGTGGTGTTTGCACTCAAGATATGGAGACACTACTTGTATGGTGTTCATGTAGATGTGTTCACCGATCATAAGATCCTTCAGTATGTGTTCACCCAGAAAGAGTTGAATCTTCGCCAGAGGAGATGGCTTGAGTTCCTTAAGGATTATGATATGAGTGTGCATTATCATCCTGGAAAGGAGAATATAGTGGCCGATGCTCTTAGTAGATTATCTATGGGTAGTGTAGCCCATGTTGAGGAAAAAAGAAAGGAGCTAGTGAAGGATGTTCACAGGCTTGCTCGCTTGGGAGTTCGCCTTATGAGCATATCAGACAGCGGTGTAATAGTTCAGTATGGGGCAGAATCGTCTTTGGTAGTGGAGGTTAAGGAAAAGCAAGAGAGTGATCCGATCTTGCTTGAACTAAAGGGTGCAGTCAACAATCAGAGAGTGGAGCTTTTCTCCCAAGGGGGAGATGGTGTACTTCGCTACCAAGGTAGATTGTGTGTTCCTGATGTGGGAGAGTTGAGGAAGCATATTCTTGCAGAAGCTCATAACTCCAGGTATTCTATTCATCCAGGTGCCACTAAGATGTACTGCGATCTGCGGGAAGTCTATTGGTGGAATGGCATGAAGAGGGATATAGCAGACTTTGTGAGTAAGTGCCCCAATTGCCAGCAAGTCAAGGTAGAACATCAGAAACCAGGAGGTATGACTCAAGAGATCGATATTTCTACTTGGAAGTGGGATGTGATCAATATGGATTTCATCACAGGGTTACCTCGTACTCGCAGACAGCATGACTCAATTTGGGTGATAGTCGATAGGATGACTAAGTCTTCTCGCATTTTGGCGGTCAAGACTACGTATTCGGTAGAGGACTATGCTAAGCTTTACCTTAATGAAATTGTGAGGTTGCATGGGGTTCCTTTGTCTATCATCTCAGATAGAGGTCCTCACTTTACCTCTCATTTCAGGAAGTCATTTCAAAAAGGTCTTGGTACTCAAGTTAACCTTAGTACAGCATTTCATCCACAGACGGATGGGAAGGCAGAGCGTACCATTCAGACCTTAGAGGATATGTTGAGAGCTTGTGTGATCGATTTCAAAGGTAGTTGGGATGATCACCTTCCTCTTATTGAGTTTGCCTACAATAATAGCTACCATTCCAGCATTCAGATGGCCCCTTATGAGGCTTTATATGGGCGTAGATGTAGATCTCCTGTTGGTTGGTTTGAAGTAGGTGAAGCAGCTTTGATAGGGCCAGATTCAGTCCTTTATGCTATGGAGAAAGTTCAACTCATTAGAGATAGACTTAAGATAGCCCAAAGTCGTCAGAAATCTTATGTAAATGTAAGGAGAAGGGAGCTAGAGTTCCAAGTTGATGATTGGGTTTTTCTGAAAGTCTCACCTATGAAAGGGGTGATGAGATTTGGAAAGAAAGGGAAGCTCAGTCCTAGGTATGTAGGACCTTACAAGATATTGAAAAGGGTTGGCAAGGTGGCATATGAGTTAGAGTTGCCAGCAGAATTAGTAGCAGTGCATCCGGTCTTCCACATCTCACTCTTGAAGAAGTGTGTGGGTGATCCAGCCTCTATAGTGCCATTAGAGAGTGTGGCGGTGAAAGATAGTCTTTCTTATGAGGATGTACCAGTTGAGATTCTTGACTGTCAGGTTAGAAGGTTGAGAAACAAAGAAGTCGCTTCAGTCAAGGTTTTGTGGAGGAGTCAGTCCGTAGAGGGAGCTACTTGGGAAGTAGAAGCAGCCATGAAAGCCAAGTATCCTTACCTTTTTCCTTCCGATTCCACTCCAGCTTGAGGTAATAGTTCCTCTTCAGTTTTACAGTCATTCATGCGTAAACACAGTTTTACAATCATGTTCCCTCAGTTTGTACTTGCATTTTCAGCGTAATTGCATGTACTCGGAACTCAATTAAGTCAGAAACTCAGTTCTCAGTGTTTAGTAGTGGGGTTTGCAGCTCTCTCCCTCAATTTCAGATAGTTTAGTCTTCATTCGAGGATGAATGTTCCCAAGGGGGAGATAATGTAACACCCCATAGCCAAAACAGACCAAAATTAGTTTTTCAGAAAAAATATTTTGCAGACAGTTAAGGGGAAATGCAGTTGGGTCAACTTAAAATGATCATAACTCTTACCAAAAAATGAATTAGGTCTCTCATGACCTACCCACAGATAGAGAATTGAATTATCTTTCCATAGACACCGACCTTTCTAATATCAGACCTCCGAGTAAAGAGTTATGGCCAGTTTAGTAAAGACCTGTCGAACAGCCCCTCACGACGGATCCAACGACGGGGCGTCGGGAACACGACGGACCGTCACCTGGCCGTCGTGTGGCCCGACAGCAACCTTCTCAGGGGTCTTTTTGACCTTTCCCACTCCGTTTAAACCATAAGTTACGTCGTTTTGACCCAAAATCATCAGATTTTAGTTCGTTTAAGCCTAGAAATATAATTAAAACATATCCAAGTCAAATCATTAAATCAAAACATAGAAAATTAGAAGCAAGAGAGGAGAAAAAGCTCAAGAACCCTAGTTCAAGAACGCCACAAGCTCCAGCAGTTCCAGCAGTTCCAGCCCAGAAACTTAATTATTTTTTGGTGGATTTCATCACCAGGTATGCGGGATTTCACTAGTGGGTTCCTTTCACCCATTGGGTCCCTAGTTTTCAGTCAGATTCTTGATTTTC
>JABWTJ010001251.1:73651-86484 GCA_016801875.1 Solanum sitiens
AGGTTATATCTTATGCCTCTAGACAGCTTAAGGTGCATGAGAAGAACTATCCAACTCATGACCTCGAGCTTGCAGCAGTGGTGTTTGCACTCAAGATATGGAGACACTACTTGTATGGTGTTCATGTAGATGTGTTCACCGATCATAAGATCCTTCAGTATGTGTTCACCCAGAAAGAGTTGAATCTTCGCCAGAGGAGATGGCTTGAGTTCCTTAAGGATTATGATATGAGTGTGCATTATCATCCTGGAAAGGAGAATATAGTGGCCGATGCTCTTAGTAGATTATCTATGGGTAGTGTAGCCCATGTTGAGGAAAAAAGAAAGGAGCTAGTGAAGGATGTTCACAGGCTTGCTCGCTTGGGAGTTCGCCTTATGAGCATATCAGACAGCGGTGTAATAGTTCAGTATGGGGCAGAATCGTCTTTGGTAGTGGAGGTTAAGGAAAAGCAAGAGAGTGATCCGATCTTGCTTGAACTAAAGGGTGCAGTCAACAATCAGAGAGTGGAGCTTTTCTCCCAAGGGGGAGATGGTGTACTTCGCTACCAAGGTAGATTGTGTGTTCCTGATGTGGGAGAGTTGAGGAAGCATATTCTTGCAGAAGCTCATAACTCCAGGTATTCTATTCATCCAGGTGCCACTAAGATGTACCGCGATCTGCGGGAAGTCTATTGGTGGAATGGCATGAAGAGGGATATAGCAGACTTTGTGAGTAAGTGCCCCAATTGCCAGCAAGTCAAGGTAGAACATCAGAAACCAGGATGTATGACTCAAGAGATCGATATTCCTACTTGGAAGTGGGATGTGATCAATATGGATTTCATCACAGGGTTACCTCGTACTCGCAGACAGCATGACTCAATTTGGGTGATAGTCGATAGGATGACTAAGTCTTCTCGATTTTTGGCTGTCAAGACTACATATTCGGCAGAGGACTATGCTAAGCTTTACCTTAATAAAATTGTGAGGTTGCATGGGGTTCCTTTGTCTATCATCTCAGATAGAGGTCCTCAGTTTACCTCTCATTTCTGGAAGTCATTTCAAAAAGGTCTTGGTACTCAAGTTAACCTTAGTACAGCATTTCATCCACAGACGGATGGGCAGGCAGAGCGTACCATTCAGACCTTAGAGGATATGTTGAGAGCTTGTGTGATCGATTTCAAAGGTAGTTGGGATGATCACCTTCCTCTTATTGAGTTTGCCTACAATAATAGCTACCATTCCAGCATTCAGATGGCCCCTTATGAGTCTTTATATGGGCGTAGATGTAGATCTCCTGTTGGTTGGTTTGAAGTAGGTGAAGCAGCTTTGATAGGGCCAGATTCAGTCCTTTATGCTATGGAGAAAGTTCAACTCATTAGAGATAGACTTAAGACAGCCCAAAGTCGTCAGAAATCTTATGCAGATGTAAGGAGAAGGGAGCTAGAGTTCCAAGTTGGTGATTGGGTTTTTCTGAAAGTCTCACCTATGAAAGGGGTGATGAGATTTGGAAGGAAAGGGAAGCTCAGTCCTAGATATGTACGACCTTACAAGATATTGAAAAGGGTTGGCAAGGTAGCATATGAGTTAGAGTTGCCAGCAGAATTAGTAGCAGTGCATCCGGTCTTCCACATCTCACTCTTGAAGAAGTGTGTGGGTTATCCAGCCTCTATAGTGCCATTAGAGAGTGTGGCGGTGAAAGATAGTCTTTCTTATGAGGATGTACCAGTTGAGATTCTTGACTGTCAGGTTAGAAGGTTGAGAAACAAAGAAGTCGCTTCAGTCAAGGTTTTGTGGAGGAGTCAGTCCGTAGAGGGAGCTACTTGGGAAGTAGAAGCAGCCATGAAAGCCAAGTATCCTTACCTTTTTCCTTCCGATTCCACTCCAGCTTGAGGTAATAGTTCCTCTTCAGTTTTACAGTCATTCATGCGTAAACACAGTTTTACAATCATGTTCCCTCAGTTTGTACTTGCATTTTCAGCGTAATTGCATGTACTCGGAACTCAATTAAGTCAGAAACTCAGTTCTCAGTGTTTAGTAGTGGGGTTTGCAGCTCTCTCCCTCAATTTCAGATAGTTTAGTCTTCATTCGAGGATGAATGTTCCCAAGGGGGAGATAATGTAACACCCCATAGCCAAAACAGACCAAAATTAGTTTTTCAGAAAAAATATTTTGCAGACAGTTAAGGGGAAATGCAGTTGGGTCAACTTAAAATGATCATAACTCTTACCAAAAAATGAATTAGGTCTCTCATGACCTACCCACAGATAGAGAATTGAATTATCTTTCCATAGACACCGACCTTTCTAATATCAGACCTCCGAGTAAAGAGTTATGGCCAGTTTAGTAAAGACCTGTCGAACAGCCCCTCACGACGGATCCAACGACGGGGCGTCGGGAACACGACGGACCGTCACCTGGCCGTCGTGTGGCCCGACAGCAACCTTCTCAGGGGTCTTTTTGACCTTTCCCACTCCGTTTAAACCATAAGTTACGTCGTTTTGACCCAAAATCATCAGATTTTAGTTCGTTTAAGCCTAGAAATATAATTAAAACATATCCAAGTCAAATCATTAAATCAAAACATAGAAAATTAGAAGCAAGAGAGGAGAAAAAGCTCAAGAACCCTAGTTCAAGAACGCCACAAGCTCCAGCAGTTCCAGCAGTTCCAGCCCAGAAACTTAATTATTTTTTGGTGGATTTCATCACCAGGTATGCGGGATTTCACTAGTGGGTTCCTTTCACCCATTGGGTCCCTAGTTTTCAGTCAGATTCTTGATTTTCTTATCATGATTAAACCTAGGGTTTCTAGAACTTTGATAGAACTTCATGAATTTATTAAATATATGTTCCAAAATCAGATTATCATTCTATTACTCAGATTATCGCATGAATTTCAGAACCCTAGCTTTGTATTTCTTTAGTCCTTGAATTACACATGCTAGGTCAGATATTTCAGACACTTCAGATATACATGCCTCAGTTATAAATGCATAATTACCAGATTAATTGTTGCATTCTCAGTTTGCATGTTCAGTTTCGAGCGATCCAGTATTTACAAAAACTCAGACATAATCAGTTAATTTACAGAATTCATTGGGAGTAGCATAATACCGAGTTTGACTAGGGTTTAGCGTACCCAATAGTCCCAGAACTACTAGCCAAGTAGGTTGTAAGTCCCCTCTGTGGGCAATCAGTTTAGTGATCACGCCAGCATGCCTTTATACCTTTGGCAGGGTATATTGGGTCCTCTCGATGGGGCGTATACATCGAACTCCACATTTAGCTCATGTGGTTTTATTATCGGTTATTAGTAGCTCCCACAGTTCAGTCAGACTCTCTGCATGACCATTTATCAGTATATTCAGTATTCAGTTTTAGCATGTTATAAATTGGTCATTGCATTCAGTTAGCTCAAAAATTCAGTATATCATGTTCAGATTATTATACTTGCTTTTGTGCTTGTTCAGTTATGTTTTATTTCAGCTTTACTCTATCCTACATGCTCAGTACCTTTCAAGTATTGACGCATACGTGCGCTACATCTTCTCGTGATGTAGGTTCAGGTTCTCAGCATCCAGATCACACATATATCGATTTCCCGATCTCCAGTTCAGCAGATTCAATGGTGAGTCCTCATTCTCCGAGGACAAGAGTCATGAGTTTCATTTCAGTCTTTAGTCATTTAGTATCAGTTTTTGCTAGATTTAGCTGGGGCCTGTCCCAGTATTTCTAGTCCAGTTTAGAGGCTATTTTCAGACATAGTTAGTTTCAGCTTAGTAGTGAGTTAATATTTTTTTGTATTAAACTCATCAGTTTTTCATATATCTCAGTTTTAGCATATGGGTATTTCCCATCTTTTCAGATTAAATTATGATTTAGCTTCCGCATCAGTTTATTATTCTTTAGTATGCTCATGATCATGCCAGCAGGGTTAGCTTGGGATCACTTGTGGTCCTAGGTTCCATGTCCGCGTCTCGGAGGTAGCTCAGGGCGTGACAAAAACATTGATGAGAAGGAGTAGTTTATACAAGATATTCTCATGTGAAAAACATTTATGAGAAGGAGTAGATTATATAAGATATTCTCATGTGAAAAACATTGATAAGAAGGAGTAACTTATACAAGATATTCTCAAGTGAAAAACAATGATGAGAAGGAGTAGCTCATACAGGATATTGTAAGGTGAAAAACATTGATGAGAATGAGTAGCTTATACAAGATATTCTCAGGTAAAAAACCTTTATGAGAAGGAGTAGCTTATACAAGATATTCTCATGTGAAAAAATTTTATGATAAGGAGTAGCTTACACAAGATATTCTCAGGTGAAAACATTGATAAGAAAGAGTAACTTATACAAAATATTCTCAGGTGAAAAACATTGATGAGAAGGAGTAGCTGATACAGGATATTCTCAGGTGAAAAGCATTGATGACTTATACAAGATATTCTCAGGTAAAAAACATTGACGAGAAGGAGTAGCTTATTCAAGATATGCTCACGTGAAAAACATTGACGAGAAGGAGTATCTTATACAAGATATTCTCAAGTGAAAAACATTGATGATAAGGAGTAGCTTGTACAAGATATTCTCAAGTGAAAACATTGATAAGAAGGAGTAGCTTATACAAGATATTCTCAAGTGAAAAAAAATTGATAAGAAGGAGTAATTTATACAAGATATTCTCAGGTGAAAAACATTGATGAGAAGGTGTAGCTGATAAAGGATATTCTCAGGTGAAAAATATTGATGAGAACGAGTAGCTTATACAAGATATTCTCAGGTAAAAATCCTTGATGAGAAGGAGTAGCTTATATAAGATATTCTCAGGTGAAAACATTGATAAGAAGGAGTAGCTTATACAAGATATTCTCAAGTGAAAACATTGATGAGAAGAAGTAGATGATACAGGATATTCTCAGGTGAAAAACATTGATGAGAAGGAGTAGCTCATAAAAGATATTCTTAGGTGAAAAAAAATTATGAGAAGGAGTAGCTTATACAAGATATTCCAAGGTGAAAAACATTGATGAGAAGGAGTAGCTTAACAAGATAATATCAGGTTAAAATCATTTATGAGAAGGAGTAGTTTATATAAGATATTCTCAGGTGAATAACATTGATGAGATGGAGTAGCTTATACAAGATATTCTGAAGTAAAAAACATTGATGAGAAGGAGTAGCTTATACAAGATATTCTCATGTGAAAAACATTGATGAGAAGGATAAGATTATACAAGATATTCTGAGGTTAAAAAGATTGATGAGAAGGAGTAGCTTATAAAATATATTCTCAGGTGAAAAACATTGTTGAGAAGGAGTAGCTTATACAAGATATTCTCAGGTGAAAAACATTGATTAGAAGGAGTAACTTCTACAAGATATTCTCAGGTGAAAAACATCGATGAGAAGGTGTAACTTATACAAGATATTCTCAGGTGAAAAATAGTGATGAGAAGGAGTAGCTTATACAATATATTCTCAGGTGAAAAACAATGATGAGAAAGAGTAGCTTATACAAGGTATTCTAAGGTGAAAAACATTAAAGAGAAGGAATAGCTTATACAAGATATTCTAAGGTAAAAAACATTGATGAGAAGGAGTATATTATACAAGATATTCTCATGTGAAAAACATTGATGAGATGGAGTAGCTTATACAAGATAATCTCAAGTATAAAACATTGATGAGAAGGAGTAGCTTATACAAGATATTCTCATATGAAAAACATTGATGAGAAGGAGTAACTGATAAAGGATATTCTCAGGTGAAAAATATTGATGAGAAGGCGAAGCTTATACAAGATATTCTCAGGTAAAAAACCTTGATAAGAAGGAGTAGCTTATACAAGATATTCTCAAGTGAAATACGTTGACGATAAGGAGTAGCTTATACAAGATATTCTCAAGTGAAAAACATTGATGAGAAGGTGTAGCTTATACAAGATATTCTCATGTGAAAAAATATTTATGAGAAGGAGTAGCTTATACAAGATATTCTCAGGTGAAAAAAAATTGATAAGAAGGAGTAATTTATACAAGATATTCTCAGGTGAAAAACATTGATGAGAAGGTGTAGCTGATAAAGGATATTCTCAGGTGTTAAATATTGATGAGAACGAGTAGCTTATACAAGATATTCTCAGGTAAAAATCCTTGATGAGAAGGAGTAGCTTATATAAGATATTCTCAGGTGAAAAACGTTGATGATAAGGAGTAGCTTATACAAGATATTCTCAAGTGAAAAACATTGATGAGAAAAAGTAGATGATACAGGATATTCTCAGGTGAAAAACATTGATGAGAAGGAGTAGCTCATAAAAGATATTCTTAGGTGAAAAAAAATTATGAGAAGGAGTAGCTTATACAAGATATTCCAAGGTGAAAAACATTGATGAGAAGGAGTAGCTTATACAAGATAATATCAGGTTAAAATCATTTATGAGAAGGAGTAGTTTATATAAGATATTCTCAGGTGAATAACATTGATGAGAAGGTGTAGCTTATACAAGATATTCTCATGTGAAAAAATATTTATGAGAAGGAGTAGCTTATACAAGATATTCTCAGGTGAAAAAAAATTGATAAGAAGGAGTAATTTATACAAGATATTCTCAGGTGAAAAACATTGATGAGAAGGTGTAGCTGATAAAGGATATTCTCAGGTGTTAAATATTGATGAGAACGAGTAGCTTATACAAGATATTCTCAGGTAAAAATCCTTGATGAGAAGGAGTAGCTTATATAAGATATTCTCAGGTGAAAAACATTGATGATAAGGAGTAGCTTATACAAGATATTCTCAAGTGAAAAACATTGATGAGAAGGAGTAGCTCATAAAAGATATTCTTAGGTGAAAAAAAATTATGAGAAGGAGTATCTTATACAAGATATTCCCTGGTGAAAAACATTGATGAGAAGGAGTAGCTTATACAAGATAATATCAGGTTAAAATTATTTATGAGAAGGAGTAGTTTATATAAGATATTCTCAGGTGAATAACATTGATGAGATGGAGTAGCTTATACAAGATATTCTGAAGTAAAAAACATTGATGAGAAGGAGTAGCTTATACAAGATATTCTCATGTGAAAAACATTGATGAGAAGGATTAGATTATACAAGATATTCTGAGGTTAAAAAGATTGATGAGAAGGAGTAGCTTATAAAACATATTCTCAGGTGAAAAACATTGTTGAGAAGGAGTAGCTTATACAAGATATTCTCAGGTGAAAAACATTGATTAGAAGGAGTAACTTCTACAAGATATTCTCAGGTGAAAAACTTCGATGAGAAGGTGTAACTTATACAAGATATTCTCAGGTGAAAAATAGTAATGAGAAGGAGTAGCTTATACAATATATTCTCAGGTGAAAAACAATGATGAGAAAGAGTAGCTTATACAAGGTATTCTCAGGTGAAAAACATTAAAGAGAAGGAATAGCTTATACAAGATATTCTAAGGTGAAAAACATTGATGAGAAGGAGTAGATTATACAAGATATTCTCATGTGAAAAACATTGATGAGATGTAGTAGCTTATACAAGATAATCTCAAGTAAAAAACATTGATGAGAAGGAGTAGCTTATACAAGATATTCTCATATGAAAAACATTGATGAGAAGGAGTAGCTGATAAAGGATATTCTCAGGTGAAAAATATTGATGAGAAGGAGTAGCTTATACAAGATATTCTCAGGTAAAAAACCTTGATAAGAAGGAGTAGCTTATACAAAATATTCTCAAGTGAAAAACGTTGATGATAAGGAGTAGCTTATACAAGATATTCTCAAGTGAAAAACATTGATGAGAAGGAGTAGCTTATACAAGATATTCTCATGTGAAAAATATATTTATGAGAAGGAGTAGCTTATACAAGATATTCTCAGGTGAAAAAAAATTGATAAGAAGGAGTAATTTATACAAGATATTCTTAGGTGAAAAACATTGATGAGAAGGTGTAGCTGATAAAGGATATTCTCAGGTGAAAAATATTGATGAGAACGAGTAGCTTATACAAGATATTCTCAGGTAAAAATCCTTGATGAGAAGGAGTAGCTTATACAACATATTCTCAGGTAAAAAACCTTTATGAGAAGGAGTAGCTTATACAAGATATTCTCATGTGAAAAAATTTTATGATAAGGAGTAGCTTACACAAGATATTCTTAGGTGAAAACATTGATAAGAAGGAGTAACTTATACAAAATATTCTCAGGTGAAAAACATTGATGAGAAGGAGTAGCTGATACAGGATATTCTCAGGTGAAAAGTATTGATGACTTATACAAGATATTCTCAGGTAAAAAACATTGACGAGAAGGAGTAGCTTATTCAAGATATGCTCACGTGAAAAACATTGACGAGAAGGAGTATCTTATACAAGATATTCTCAAGTGAAAAACATTGATGATAAGGAGTAGCTTGTACAAGATATTCTCAAGTGAAAAACATTGATGAGAAGGAGTATCTCATACAAGATATTCTCAGGTGAAAAACATTGATGAGAAGGAGTAGCTCATAAAAGATATTATTAGGTAAAAAAAACATTTATGAGAAAGAGTAGCTTATACAATATATTTTCAGGTGAAAAACATTGATGAGAAGGAGTAGCTTATACAAGATAATCTCAGGTGAAAATCATTTATGAGAAGGAGTAGATTATATAAGATATTCTAAGGTTAAAAATATTGATGAGAAGGAGTAGCTTATACAAGATATGCTCACGTGAAAAACATTGATGAGAAGGAGAAGCTTATACAAGATATACTCAGGTGAAAAACATCGATGAGAAGGTATAACGTATACAAGATATTCTCAGGTGAAAAACAGTAATGAGAAGGACTAGCTTATACAAGATATTCTCTCGTGAAAAACAATGATGAGAAGGAGTAGCTTATACAAGATATTCTCAGGTGAAAAACATTAATGAGAAGGAATAGCTTATACAAGATATTCTAAGGTAAAAAACATTGATGAGAAGGAGTAGCTTATACAAGATATTCTCAGGTAAAAAACATTGATGAGAAGGAGTAGCTTATACAAGATATTCTCAGGTGAAAAACATTGATGAGAAGGAGTAGCTTATACAAGATATTTTCAGGTGAAAAACATTGATGATAAGGAGTAGCTTATACAAGATATTCTCAAGTGAAAAACATTGATGAGAATGAGTAGCTGATATAGGATATTCTCAGGTGAAAAACATTGATGAGAAGGAGTAGCTCATAAAATATATTCTTAGGCGAAAAAATTTTATGAGAAGGAGTAGCTTACACAAGATATTCTCAAGTGAAAACATTGATGAGAAGGAGTAGCTAATACATGATATTCTGAGGTGAAAAACATTGATGAGAAGGAGTAGCTCATAAAAGATAGTGTTAGGTGAAAAACAATTATGAGAAGGAGTAGCTTATATAAGATATTCTCAGGTGAAAAACATTGATGAGAAGGAGTAGCTTATACAAGATAATCTCAGGTGAAAATCATTTATGAGAAGGAGTAGCTTATATAAGATATTCTCAGGTGAAAAACATCGATGAGAAGGTGTAACTTATACAAGATATTCTCAGGTGAAAACAGTGATGAGAAGGAGTAGCTTATACAATATATTCTTAGGTGAAAAACAATGATGAGAAGGAGCAGCTTATACAAGATATTCTCAGGTGAAAAATATTAATGAGAAGGAATAGCTTATACAAGATATTCTAAGGTAAAAAAACATTAATGAGAAGGAGTAGATTATACAAGATATTCTCAGGTGAAAAACATTGATGAGATAGAGTAGCTTATAGAAGATATTCTCAAGTAAAAAACATTGATGAGAAGGAGTAGCTTATACAAGATATTCTAAGGTAAAAAAACATTGATGAGAAGGAGTAGATTATATAAGATATTCTCATGTGAAAAACATTGATGAGATGGAGTAGCTTATACAAGATATTCTCAAGTAAAAAACATTGATGAGAAGGAGTAGCTTATACAAGATATTCTCATGTGAAAAACATTAATGAGAAGGAGTAGATTATATAAGATATTCTCATGTGAAAAACATTCATAAGAAGGAGTAACTTATACAAGATATTCTCAGGTGAAAAACATTGATGAGAAGGAGTAGCTCATACAGGATATTGTCAAGTGAAAAACAATGATGAGAAGGAGTAGCTTATACAAGATATTCTCAGGTGAAAAACATCGATGAGAAGGTGTAACTTATACAAGATATTCTCACGTGAAAAACAGTGATGAGAAGGAGTAGCTTATACAAGATATTCTCAGGTGAAAAACAATGATGAGAAGGAGCAGCTTATACAAGATATTCTCATGTGAAAAATATTAATGAGAAGGAATAGCTTATACAAGATATTCTAATGTAAAAAAAATCGATGAGAAGGTGTATAGTATACAAGATATTCTCAGGTGAAAAACAGTGATGAGAAGGAGTAGTTTATAGAAGATATTCTCAGGTGAAAAACAATGATTAGAAAGAGCAGCTTATACAAGATATTCTCAGGTGAAAAATATTAATGAGAAGGAATAGCTTATACAAGATATTCTAAGGTAAAATAACATTGATGAGAAGGAGTAGATTATACAAGATATTCTCAGGTGAAAAACATTGATGAGATGGAGTAGCTTATACAAGATATTCTCAAGTAAAAAACATTGATGAGAAGGAGTAGCTTATAGAAGATATTCTCAGGTGAAAAACATTGATGAGAAGGAGTAGCTCATAAAAGATATTCTTAGGCGAAAAAAATTTATGAGAAGGAGTAGCTTACACAAGATATTCTCAATTGAAAACATTGATGAGAAGGAGTAGCTAATACGTGATATTCTCAGGTGAAAAACATTGATGAGAAGGAGTAGCTCATAAAAGATAGTGTTAGGTGAAAAACAATTATGAGAAGGAGTAGCTTATATAAGATATTCTCAGGTGAAAAACATTGATGAGAAGGAGTAGGTGATACAGGATATGCTTACGTGAAAAACATTGATGAGAAGGAGTAGCTTATACAAGATAATCTCAGGTGAAAATCATTTATGAGAAGGAGTAGCTTATATAAGATATTCTCAGGTGAAAAACATCGATGAGAAGGTGTAACTTATACAAGATATTCTCAGGTGAAAACAGTGATGAGAAGGAGTAGCTTATACAAGATATTCTTAGGTGAAAAACAATGATGAGAAGGAGCAGCTTATACAAGATATTCTCAGGTGAAAAATATTAATGAGAAGGAATAGCTTATACAAGATATTCTAAGGTAAAAAAACATTGATGAGGAGTAGATTATAAAAGATATTCTCAGGTGAAAAACATTGATGAGATAGAGTAGCTTATAGAAGATATTCTCAAGTAAAAAACATTGATGAGAAGGAGTAGCTTATACAAGATATTCTAAGGTAAAAAAACATTGATGAGAAGGAGTAGATTATATAAGATATTCTCATGTGAAAAACATTAATGAGATGGAGTAGCTTATACAAGATATTCTCAAGTAAAAAACATTGATGAGAAGGAGTAGCTTATACAAGATATTCTCATGTGAAAAACATTAATGAGAAGGAGTAGATTATATAAGATATTCTCATGTGAAAAACATTCATAAGAATGAGTAACTTATACAAGATATTCTCAGGTGAAAAACATTGATGAGAAGGAGTAGCTCATACAGGATATTGTCAAGTGAAAAACATTGATGAGAAGGAGTAGCTTATACAAGATATTCTCAGGTGAAAAACATCGATGAGAAGGTGTAACTTATACAAGATATTCTCACGTGAAAAACAGTGATGAGAAGGAGTAGCTTATACAAGATATTCTCATGTGAAAAACAATGATGAGAAGGAGCAGCTTATACAAGATATTCTCATGTGAAAAATATTAATGAGAAGGAATAGCTTATACAAGATATTCTAAGGTAAAAAAACATCGATGAGAAGGTGTATAGTATACAAGATATTCTCAGGTGAAAAACAGTGATGAGAAGGAGTAGCTTATACAAGATATTCTCAGGTGAAAAACAATGATGAGAAGGAGCAGCTTATACAAGATATTCTCAGGTGAAAAATATTAATGAGAAGGAATAGCTTATACAAGATATTCTAAGGTAAAATAACATTGATGAGAAGGAGTAGATTATACAAGATATTCTCAGGTGAAAAACATTGATGAGATGGAGTAGCTTATACAAGATATTCTCAAGTAAAAAACATTGATGAGAAGGAGTAGCTTATACAAGATATTCTCATGTGAAAAACATTTATGAGAAGGAGTAGATTATATAAGATAATCTCATGTGAAAAACATTGATAAGAAGGAGTAACTTATACAAGATATTCTCAGGTGAAAAACATTGATAAGAAGGAGTAGCTCATACAGGATATTGTCAGGTGAAAAACATTGATGAGAAGGAGTAGCTTATACAAGATATTCTCAGGTAAAAAACCTTGATGAGAAGGAGTAGCTTATACAAGATATTCTCATGTGAAAAAATTTTATGAGAAGGAGTAGCTTAAGATATTCTCAGGTGAAAAACATTGATAAGAAGGAGTAACTTATACAAGATATTCTCAGGTGAAAAACATTGATGAGAAGGAGTAGCTGATACAGGATATTCTCAGGTCAAAAACATTTATTAGAAGGAGTAACTTCTACAAGATATTCTCGGTAAAAAACATTGATGAGAAGGAGTAGCTTATTCAAGATATGTTCACGTGAAAAACATTGATGAGAAGGAGTGCTTATACAAGATATTCTCAAATGAAAAACATTGATGATAAGGAGTAGCTTGTACAAGATATTGACAAGTGAAAAACATTGATGAGAAGGAGTAGCTTATACAAGATATTCT